>JAGDQP010046475.1:0-15289 GCA_022664845.1 Lepisma saccharinum
ATATAGTATGTATGTAAAATATTGGTAATTGTCCTTGAAAAAATATGGGGCTAGGAAAAAATTATGGAGGGCTAAGCCCCACTAAGCTCCCCTTGGCTACGAGACTGCTTCTTAAAGTCCATATGATTCTAGATTCAAAAAGTTGTTCTTCATTGAACAATTGTGTTAGCAGATTTCATTTCACATGAGACAAATATTATTAGATACACAATTGTTTGTAAAATTCAACAACTCTAAGTTGAAAGCATGCAATTAACATAACAGTAAATTAGAAATATCATCTATAAAAAATTTCATTCTATACGACTGAAAAAATATCAGAAAATCTTTATAAACTTGTTCATTCTTATCATAAAGTGGGTTTTGTCTGACAGAAAAATTCGAATTTAAGTAATAATCACGACTTAAAATATCGTAATGATCTTTTGTATGTTGGCTTTTAATAGATCATAGGTAAAGCCTTTCGACCATTGCGATCGTAATTGTGTAGTTCAATAAATATAAAACTGTTTGCCTTTTTACCGACACCTCTTATTATAAAAGTTCCACTATATGAGATTAATACAATAAATAATACAGTTGACTAAAACGGTGCCCGGAACATAGGCTGTATCGAGATATTAGTGCATCACCTCTTTACTTGTGACGACTTATGATTCTGATCTAGGTCAGTTTGCTAAGGAGTATAGCTAGAGATAGGATCTGACTCCACACCAACTAAGTCAGAGAGGATGAGGTATTTCGACTCCAGACCAAGTCGGTGGTAGAGATTGGGACTCTGACTCCAGACGAAGTCAGAGGGGATAAGAAGAGGTGATCAGTTTTTCAAATTGAAGTGAAGTGATAATCTTTAGGTGTCTGGTGGGCCTTTTATAGGTCTTACCAGCTCTTCTTGTAGGCGTGACTTTAGTAACTCTAAGTTTCTCCACTTGGAGTCGGCGTCTTCTGCTACACTTTCCTGTTTACGTAAACACTATTTTCCTGTGTTTTCATTGTTTGTTTACGTTGCGTCGTGTGTGTGTTCTATTGACAAACATCCCATTACATATGGATGTCTGAGAAAGTTACATTTTCATTCAAGTTAATCTATTACAAAACTAATATATCTGTTGTTCATGTAGTCGACAATGTATTTTTCGTTGTAATTTTTGTCACCTATGCCGAACTTCCTGCCACTTCAAAAAATTACATATTACAGAGTGAACAATTTGAAATAAAACTTTTAAAGCATGACCACAGACTTACAATAAATATAATTTCATGCCAAATGATGGAATTTCTTTTTTCAAACAACAGTCTATAGTCTATGAAGCTACTGCACATGAAACATTCTCATTCCAAGCCCATGAATTTCCAGCCGTTCTACTTCGAGGTGGTTCTGTTATACCCAGACAGAAGCCAGCGCTGAATACCCAAGCCAGGTAATAATAAGGGAAACGAATGTTCTATTTGTATGAAATAGTTTTGGTTTTTGTGATTCAAAGTTTGCAAATCCTTGGTGAGATACCTCCAATTTTTAGATGACAGTCAAAATAGATATTGTCATAAGATATTGCTGAATGATGATTTTTGGTTTGCTGATAGTATCTTTATGTGGACTGTTTTTATTGTTTCATGTTCAAAATCGAAGTTTTTGTTATTTTGAGTTAAATATATGGGTATGTGTTGATTGAAATTTGTTGTAAAACTCCAATACCAGCAGTTCACATATATGCAACATATCACTGGACGTTTGTCCGGAGAATTTGGAGGTAAACACGGCTAGTTTATAATAAAACTAATTCTTAATTAACTTTGCTCTGTAACTTTTCTATGTTCCTGAAGCCAATAGGCGTTCATAATCGCATTCTATGTACTGATTAAAAATAAATAGTTGTAGTTTTAGAAAAACAGATGTTGTACATGGTTCATACTGTCTCTTTTAATTAATATAGTTGTTTGTACTGTCTGTAAGTTCACTTGTAATCAAATATCTATCCATAATCTCTAAATCAAGGAACTAATCCTGTTATTATTCGTCTTGCAGCCGTCAAAACAACTTCCAAATTCTTGTTCTATTAGATAGCTATTATACTGCTACTGGACAGTTATTTTGGGATGACGGAGAGTCCATTGAAACTATAGAGAAACAGGAATACCACTTGGTCCAATTTAACTTTAGCCAGGTATGTTACAACATTACTCGTTAAATGAAGAACAATTATGTATGCGTGTTTTCTAATGTGTAAAAGTAATGTTTACTTATCTTGATATCCATTTTCTGTCAGATCACTGGAACAGTTGAATCGTTTATTTATGAAAGGCTTCCTGTCACGTTTTTCTCGATATTCACTTTATTGTGAAAATGTAATGTGTATACATCTGCACACAGTTTGTTAACTAAAGGTCTCATGTCCCGTTATTATTTCCTGACATATAGCCCTTAAGCTAATGCCATACATCCAAGCGGACTTGAATGAATTTTATCATGAGGCATCGCTCATAAAGAAAAAGAAGCAAGCCTAAAATTAGTGAAAAAGACTTTGTGTTGAGAGGCTTTAGTAATTTAGGTCCTTCACAAATAATCACACTGGAATTATACCTTTGTATTTAATAAACCGTTTTTGGGTTTTCTGGGATTATCGCCCTTATCATGTTAAATATAGCTGTAAGTAATTGTTTGTATATCCTATGCAATATAACTCATATTTTTATACTAAAAACCTGTTTGTTGTATTTTTCAGTACTATATCTCCTTATTTTGTTACTTTTAAAAGTTATAAAATTATAATACAATATTATCTGTTTATTTTTGAAAGTCTAAGGCCTTTTATATGTACAGGAAGCACAAATTACACCTGACAACGTTTTGAAGACTAGTAACCCTACATTCTAAGGATCACAAGTTTACAGTTTTTGATGCTACACATTTATTTATATATTTTTCTTCCCGAAAATAAGTTGTTCTCAATTTTCCGAAAAATTATTTTATATGACAAGAGGACTTTCACAAATAAGTGATTCAATTTTCTTTGTTCTATTATTGTATTTCTAGATGGTCACTTAATCAAAATCTGTGAATCCTATCTAGTTCAGTGCCTCATCTTTTAAAGTATAAAATTACTGCAGAGGATGAGCAACAGAAAAGGCATTTAGAGAAAGTGGATTTATTTAAACTGGAAAGAAAATATTATCAACAGATATTTTAAGTAAGACAATAGCTTTCAATATATATATTTATTTATATCTACGAGGACGGTAAGTAATAAACAATACCGCATAAGAGGCATATCTATTACAGGAGATGAATGAGAGTTTTTTTGGCTGATAGAGCCACCTCTTGTCACACCTTTGCTCGACTCATGACGCCATCTGCTTTTATCATATGTTCAGTACAGTGGCGAATTCTCGGAATAGACAGGGTAGACAGTGTCTTCCCATTTTTTATAAATAAATTTAATTACTTTTGTATTCACTGCTAATGAGCTTCGATTTGATTTTGACTTTCATCACCAAAATATAAGCTATTTATTCCCTTATGTAACATATAGGTTATAATCTTAAAATGAAAAACATATGTAAAACATGATATATTCTACAACCTTCAAAGTTACTGTAAATGCTTCTATTACCTCCTAAATGGCTGCTTGCTCACGTTTATCTTACACTCTATAGCAAACTAAAGTAGCAGCAGACGACAGAGGTAACTGAGAGGTTCGAGTAGGGAGATGGTTCTCAAGTCAATATGTCTTGGTTCAGTAGTCTTCAGTAGCTTGGCACGTGACTCGCACTCAAGGACTTTAAAGAGCTCTGCTTGCTGTGGCATATTAGTCACACGATTTGATTATAAGGCACGTCCCTCCTCATACATGAGCTGTTCGAAGGCAGTGAATTAAAACGTACGAAAGCCTATTGTTCAACATGGGAATGGACATTTCCGGTAGTATTTTTTTTATTGCAATAAAAAATTCTTCTATTAAAGCAGACTACGGAAAACATTTTCTTTTCTTTCTGTGATGATTTTATCAAAAGTTATAAAGACTTGCTTCAAAAGAGTCTCAGCCTTGCGCTTAATCGGGCGCCGCCATGTTATGACGTAATCAGTCTTCCGACTGCTTGTCATTGACATACAAATGGTATTTGATTTGTTAGTATTGTTAAAAAGAGATCGCAAAAATGGATCGAAAGAAATAATATAAGTGGTGATTAGCGTTTCTGTATGCCTTTACACGTCATTTAGTTCGTTATATTCATTTAAAATTGATTTTTACTCTTAATACTATTTAAGATATTGATATAGTTTGGTAGCTTCAACACTAATTTATATCAGCTCTTTTTTTTCATTTTCATGATTAAAACATAAGATATCTTCTAATAATGCTCTTTAGAACTCTTGTATTTAAAAAGGATTACCTCTTTTTTCTGTAAAAAATGTGGGATTTTACATCCGACAATCGTATACTGTTTTAATGAATGCTAGTGAAGTATTTTTCAAGATCTTAAAAGCACATGAATTAATAGTGTTCGTTACTGCCATCTGTTAACAATTTAACGTACTTGTAGCCCGTGAATATATTGAATAGTTTTAATATGTCATTGTAAAAAATAATAATAAAAGCATGAAGAAACAAAAAAAGGAAATTTAAACTTTTACATTGAAGTTACTCTTGCGTTTTGTGAAGTAAAATAAAACACGGCCTTTGATAGGATTCGAACAGCCTTAGGTGAAAGTATAAAAAATTAAAAGTTGCATGTGCTAACCAACTGAGCTAAATTTACAAGATATGAACAGTTGCACGAACGAACGATAAGAAGAACATTGCAAGTTAAGACTGCGCCCTGTCTATGTTTCGAGCAATTTCTGTTATTAAAAACATGTTTTGGTGTTTAAACTTATTGAAGTGTGTTCTGCAGATTTGTACATTAATTATTAAGTGATGAAGTAAATATTTTTCTCTTTTGTGTTTTTTGTCTTCAAACTTCTGAATAAGGAACGTAACATAGGGAGAAGGATATAGCTACGGAAATACAACGGACTGATTACGTCAAACCAATCAGAGGATGATTTTCGTTGTATGACGTAGGAGACTGAATTCTCAGTATTTTGTGCTATATTTCTACGTAACGGAAAACCGTAGCGCTGAAATTTCAAAAACATCATATGTTATTTAATCCGATGTACACAAACAAACTATAAAATATATAAGGACGGGGAAAACGGAAATGTCCATTGAATATAAATTTAAAATAGTAATCAAATATTTATCGCTGGAAACATTTTCTTGAGTCCTAGGTTGTTGGAAACGATATCTACTGACATAGACAACATTTATTCTATTTTATGGAGAGAAAAACATGTAGAAGATGGAAAACTTCGCTCCCAAAATTTTGTGACCTATACGTGGAAGGCGGATTGATATTTGCTGAGTCAGTCTTTGTATTTTGTGTAGCTAATTTGGAAATCTTGTAACTAAATCTAGGATAATTTGTATCTTTGAAAGTTTTGGAAATTTAATTTAGCTAATAAAAATTGTAACTTTCGTTTTGTTGATGTAGGACCTTTTGCCATACCCCTTCCTTCCGTAGCTACAAAATCGCAAGCGTTTACCACTGGTAAAATAGACTGTCAGCCATTTTTTAAGTTGATTTTGATCAATTTAAGATAATTATATTTGTAAGAAGGGAAAAAGTGAAGTATTAGACTCAGTTATACAGCCACAACAAAGGTAGGTTTGCGTAATTTTCTGAAATGTTTTCCGCTGAAATTAAGAAGTAAAATAAAAATCGAACCAGTTTAAGCAATCAAAGATTAATAAATTTAAATTGTTAGATTTAAGTGTTTTGAATTGGCTGCCGCTGCAAAATGAACATTAACATCTGCAGTAGTGAACATAAAATTCTCGCACGAATCAAGTTGTTCGAGTCCATCCTTTACGCGTAGTAGGGACCGTGATTACAGAGAGAAACTGATGATATTGCCGAGATGAAAATGGGAGTTCGGAACTTTTAAACTTTCCATTCCTGGCGTATTTTAATTCGGTATTTCCGTGGAGGAATAAAATTCCTATCGAAGGCCCTATCCAGACATTTGCCTGATTGCGTAGGTGAGGCTCAAACTCACGCCCCTTCTCCAGCGTTTCTCGAAGTCCGCGATCTAATTACTTGACTACAAGGGGTAGGGGCATGCTTGAATTTATCTACCAGAAGTTAACTGAGGTAAGCAAGTTGCACAGTTTGTAGAAACATATTTGCCAATTTTGTTTTTCAATATTATGGTATATTTTCAGGGAAAAATTTCTTTTACTTTTGATTTCCCTAAAGTGTTCTACATTGTCTACCCACTTGTTTATGCCACGCTTCGTCACTGGTCCAGTACGACGTTATAGAAAATGGTCCATTTGTTTCATCAGTGTGCTGTTGCTGAATTTCTTGTTAGAGAGGATTCTCTGCGAATATTCACAGATCTGTGCATGGCTGCTAGCAGTATAGAAGGGTTTGAGAAACATTTTAGAATGAGAATACGAACATGCAAGTTCAACCTTATAAGAGTTGTCGTGGAGCAGTTTCAACTGAGCGCAACAAGGGAAGTGGCTCTGCAATATTTAGGGAAGACAGACGAGTGTCTGTGAATGAAATTGTAATCTATTCTATGTGACTCTGCAAGTTTATTTACATTCACCTCTAATAATAATTGTTTCAAACATCTCTGCTTCATGAATTCGGTTCAAACTATTGATGTGTGGACGTTGCAGGACTGGTATTCCCATATTTATATCGTTAATATAAATATAGACGGAAGCCCTTCCAGACATTATATCGTAAACCTGTGTTTCTGTATCTCGTCTTTGATCGACTTCCCGTTTACCATGTCACATTCTCCTTCTGTGCAGCATGTTCCCCATTTTCTGTGTGGAAAACGCTTCAGCATTGTTTTAGTTTCAATAACCTGCAATTCGACCCCGTTTCCATCTGGCATTCAAATTTTCCAGCACGCTTTATCTTTGCCAAATACATTCCCAGGATTCACCAAATTCTGTATCCTGAACATGAACTTTCCGATTTCTGGTTTCATGTTTATAACTCCATTTCTCTTCGCTCATACATTTCCTCTTTGTAATTTACCACCTCTTTTAATTAGAGTCTCAGAAGGCAAGGGACGTAAAGGGATAAAACACTTCGAGTCAGTGGCGAAGCGTGGCATAAACAAGTGGGTAGACAATGTAAAAACACCTTAGGGGAATCAAAAGTAAAAGGAAATAGTAATCATAACTTATTCTCTGAAAATATAGTACAATATTGGAAAACAAAATTGGCAAATATATGTCTACGAACTGTGCAACTTGCTTACCTCAGTTAACTTCTGGTAAATTAATGCAAGCATGGCCCCACCCTTGTAGTCAAATAATTACTATGCGGATTTCGAGAAATGCTGGAGAGGTGGGGTGTGAGTTCGAGCCTCACCTACGCAACCAGGCAAATGTCTGTATGTGCCCTTCGATAGGAATTGTATTCTTCCACGGAAATACCAAATTGAAAAACGCCAGGAATCGAAAGTTTAAAAGTTCCGAACTCCCACTGTCATCTCGGCAATATCATCAGTTTCTCTCTGTAGTCACGGGCGCTACTGCGCATAAAGGATGGACTCGAACAACCTGATTCGTGCGAGAATATTATATCCACTACTGCTGATATTAATGTTGATTTTTCTCTTCTTAGAAATATAATTAAGTATCTTGAAGTGATCTAAGTCAACTAAGAAATTGGATGCGCTCCTATTTTACCAGTGGTAAACGCTTGCGATTTTGTAGTCCTTCTGTACGGAAGGGCAGACGTTCTACATCAACAAAAGGAAATTTATAATTTGTATGAGCTAAATTAACTTTCCAAAACATTCAAAGATATAAATTATTCTAGATTTAGTTACAAGATTTCCAAATTAACTACACAAAATACAAGAGAGACTCAGCAAAAATCAATCCGCTTTCCACGTATAAGTCAGAAGTAGGGTGATTTCGGGAAGGAAGTTTTCCATTCTCTACAATTATTATTATTATTGTTTTCAGAAAATAGAATAAATGTTCTCTGTGCCATTAGATATCGTTTCTGGCAACTCAGTACTCAAAAAAGTGTCTACAGAGATAAATAATTTATTATTATTTTTAATTTCTATTCAGTTCCAACGTTGAACAATACGGTTTCATAAAAATCAATAATAATCACGTGGGTAACAGATCGAAAGGTCCTGAGCCTGCCCCAACGCCATCTGTCCGCGGTTCGTGGAACTGCGTGCACCTTAGTGTCGCCGATGTGGTCAGCATTGCGCGCCACCTGGCCACGAACAGGCGTATTAGGGGCTTTCTAGACCGAATGACCGTCACGTCTTTATTCACGTGACTCCCCAGTTGGCCTCACGATGTTGGGTTAATGCCGAAAAGTGGGACTTCTTCCGGGAATTGAACACGGGACCACGCGGACATAAGTCCAACGCTCTAACACTAGATGATGGAGCCCCTAAATACGCTTTCGTACAACATATTAATTCACTGCCTTCGAACAGCTCATGCCTGTGCTGTATGAGAAGAGACACGTCTTAAATCAAAGCGTGTGACTAACGTGCAACAGCAAGTAAAGCTCTTTAAATTCCTTGAGTATAACCAATACGGTCGTAAGTTCGGGTCACGTGCCAAGCTACTAAAGAATAATGAACCAAGGCATATTGAGGACTGTCTCCCTGCTCGACCTCTCAGTCACCGTTGTCGTCTGCTCCTACTTTAAGTCGCTATAGAGTGCAAAGTGAACAAAAGCAAGCAGCCATTTGGAGCTAATAGAAGCGTTTACAGTACCTTTAAACGTTGTAGAATATAGCGTGTTTTACATTTTTAACATTATGACACGTATGTTATATAAGAAAATAAAAAGCTTATATTTTGGTGATGAAAGTAAAAATCAGATCAAAGCACAATAGCAGTGAATACAAAAGTAATTAAATTTATTTATAAAAATATTGGGAAGACACTGTCTACCCTGTCTATCCCGAGAATTCGCCACTGCTTAGAGTTAAGATTTTATTCATGCTACGACGCACTTACAGGATATAACACTAAATATGAACATTTTATATTATGCCTACATACATTTCGTGTTACCTATGTAAACTGAACTCGAAATTCTTAAAATATTTTAATGCCACTTAAGTCTCTTTGCTTCGGATCAACTCATTTGTCTCAACGTTTTCCCCACTTTTCTATAACTCAACATTCATGTTTTTGTAGTAGGTGGTTCTAGTTTGGTAAGAAAATACAGTTCAAGAAATTTAAGTTCTATTTATATTTTTCGTTTATTTTTTATTATGTAGAATATTTTTCTCCGTAATGATCATAATCCTGTGCACGTATAAATGTTGTAGTTCAGTTTTGAATGAACACAACACAACAAAAGAGAAACACGCTTCTCATGCGGAAAAAACTATGAGTTTTGATGACGTTATGGCTTACAGTAGAGCAAGGTGATCAGACGAGCTATTCGAATCACAACAAACGTTCAGTCAAAATCAAGTAAACTATTGGCTAATATTTTCCGTCACTAACCAAAAGAAAACTCTAATTGTGTTCAAAATAAAAACACACAACTAGATACTAAAATATATATTGTGTAATAGAAGACTAGATGAGTATTTACAACTATGAAGAAAGTAATGAGAAGTTTTTGATATCTTATTGGATAAAACGTGTATTGTAAAAGTATTCATGGATCGCATGTTGGCAAAACCTTGCTTCTTTTCTAACTGATGAATGCCTGCCTGCAATTAAAACAGTTTATTTAGCTACTTGTGCTATTCCATGTTCGTTGAATTTACCACGTACGCAGCGCTTAATAATTGCTTCTACGGAGATAGCGTGGCTTTACACTTTGGATGAGGAGGCTTCTCCTGCGTTAGATGTTGACTACAACAGTCAAGCGCAAAAGTAGTATAAGTCGCTTTTATTGATGTTATGACGTCATATCAATGATACCAGCTGCCTCCGTCCTGATACTATGGGAACTTGATGTTCATAATGGCAGCCACAAGCTTTCGTAAAGCTGTCGCCTCATCTTCTTTCCTTTTGGGCGTGGCCCGGGTACCTAAGAACATTCAGCTCTTGTTGGCTTTACCTACCAGAAGATGTGATTATATTTCCTTCCAAACACTGATAATCAATATATAAAATTAATTTTTCTTTACAGGATACACTTGTTATGGAGATCTTGAATTCATATCCTAGCGTATTATCCAATATTGGAATTGATTCCGTGGATATTTTTGGTCTCGAGGGTCAACCAACAGGTGTTCTTGTAAATGATGAGCCATTCAGCAACTTTGAATACATACCAGATGGTGGCATTTCTATTACCGTCGTGGATGGATATATTTCTTTAACAGAACCGTTGGTGATTCAATTGCAATATAATAGCAGTGTGGACCCTTCTACACTTGCAATCAGCAAATGTAGGAAAAGATTACTTCAACCAGAATCATGTGTTGGTGATAATTAGGAAGGATATCAAACGAAAGCTCAGATGACGAAAAGTCACAAAGGGTAGTTGATTTAGTATTATGTACAATAAGCAAGAATGTGAACCAATTATGTGTAGATTAGATATTCATTTCATGTAAGCTACTGAAGGAATGCATGTAGCAATACTTTAAATAAAATGTCGAAGCTATCTTTAAGACCTATTTTTTATTTTGTTTATCGAATTTGTCTTCTGTGTATTAGACATTCTGCTCTGGCAAAAGGCATCTCATATCTGAGCGATGACGTCTCTAGGCGAATACTCTGACAGAGGCAAGCATGAGGAAGGTAAGGGTAACAACCTGAATTAAACTGAGGAAACTTTCAAAACCTTCAGTTAGGCGGGATGGCTGCTGGACTCAAACCTGCTTTTCTGCGCAGTATTGCTCCCATTTGTTTACGAATTTATGAATGATTTCGGTATTACTGATATTCATAGAAGGAGCACTAAATGTGCAAATAAGCTCATACCAGTTTAGATAGCTTCTTTTAGGACTGCTTGAAATAATGTTAAGAAATAACTGGAACCTCTAGTTTCATCATTACTGAAGACATAATTTCTGTTTATACTCCACAGGTATGTTTCTCTACATTACGTAACTTGTTGACAATAGCACATTGTTTCAAGTATGACCAATGGTTCGCATGCTTCAAATATTAGTACCACAAAATTGAACTTTTTGATTTCGATGCTAGAAAAATAAATTTGAGAGGCAAAATAAACTTTAACCTTTTCAGAAGAGCAATACATACATATATTGAATGCATATTGCTCTAATTGAGACGTCCATTTCCAAACATCCTTGCCCAAGGCCCCTAAATGTTTGGAAATAGACCAGAAACGTTTGTTATGCACTTCTTATTTTTCATAAATCGAGTAAGCGTGTAGCTCTGAATATCTTGTGGTAGGTGCCCCCACAGAAGATTGGAGACATCCCCAAATAGGTTTGTAGGCTCAACAACCAGCTCGGTAACTGGCAACATTGTACGCAAGCGACGCTACCTGACGGATAGACTCAAAACTTTCGCTCTTTTTGTCTGGCTACTGGTGAAGAAGTGACAACGTTTTCCACAAGCTCTCAGTGAGATAGAACAAACTATAGTAGTTGCCGGCTAAGGATTTGTGAAACGTATCTATGTTATGTACAGTATTTCTTAAATAAATGTAGCGGACAGAAAGTGAACACAAGAAGGTGAACTACATGTAATTTACCACAATAGCTTAAGAAGTGGAGTGAACAGAAACTAAATGATGAACTGCATGTGATTTACGGTATTACTTAAAGAAGTGAATAGAAACTGAGTAATGAAGTGAACTGCAAGGACGATTAAAAATAGTTACAAGAGCTTCAAGTGTCCGGAACATTCAGCTAAGTATCAGTTCCTGTGAATGAAAGAGCATGCGTTCCAAGTAACAGACATCTACATGGTGTGGTCATTCAACCCACTAGCCCCTGCTTAGTCCCACATCATGGTTGAAGTAAATCCTCTCCCACTCATTGCTGTTGTAAATGATTTAGAAAGTTCGAAAATACATCTGAGCAGTGAATTCGATTGTTTCTCTTCAGGGGTGTGCTCTTGAATTCCTTTTCCACAGGTATTCTCAGCTAAGCCTGCTTGCATGATGACGGGCTACAAGTAATGAAACATCGCTAAGTGCCATGACCCTCTGACTTACCGTGGCATTGTACTAAACTCCCTTGTACGTCATTTCTTTCCCAAATGTCTCACAAAGGCCGTGTACAATCTTACAAAGTTGTAGAAGTATTAGTTTATCAATATTTTACCTTCTTGCAAAAGGATATTGGAAAATATAGAAGTGCCTACAACTTTTACTGTTAGTTCTGATTTTGTCCTTTAAGTTCTTACCATAATGATTTTGGAGACGTTTTGGAATATCGAAATTTTATTGATATATAAGAAAATGATAAAATGATCACGACAATACTAATTTAATATTTTGGGGGGGACAAAGATCTGCTTGGAAATGAACACCTCAATTATTCGCCTACCGGATAGCCGTGCTGTCCAAGGGGTTAGACCAACGACTCGAAAGCCCCAGGTTCGAATTCCGGCAGGGGCATGGATGTTTGTTGATTTTAACTAGATGTAAAGGGTCAAATCGTGATGGGGGAAGGCCAGAAAGTTACTAGACTGGATCACATAAAATAAAGTTTATCAAACTTTTACCTCAATTATCCAGCACAGATTTGTTTTATTTCTACGTTTGCACTTATAATAAATGTACAATGATGTACACAAGGAGTGTAGAGGAACAGAAAATAAATCTATACAAAAAAGGAAAGGTAAAGGAACTTGTAATCACATTACTTATATTGTGTTAACACTTTCATTAAATATTTTTCTGTTGTAAAATATTCACACGAAATTAGGGGAAAATGTCACAATCACCTTTAGTTAGGTTGAACTGAATGGTTAAGCTGTTTGGAAGTGCCAGGAGAAATAGAAGTCGGGTTGTTGCGGTGATGACCTCTTCCTCCAATCAAGTGAACGATACAAAGAACAAAAGTCGATCAAGGTAGTCATGCGGTGTAAGGCGTTAGGTCAGCATCTCCAAGGTCGGGGCTTCGAATCTTACCTGGGACTTGGATATTTAAGTATTGCACTCATTTAATCGTGACGATCCGAAATCAAATTTACGAAAATAGTCTATACAAAATAAAGTTTATCAAAGTTTCTTTTCAACGAACACAAAGTCGTCGCCTTTCTCGTTATACAGGGTGTTGCAAAGAAACACCAACAAACCTACCACACGAGATTCCTGATACTAAAATCAGATAAAAAAACATGAATAGTGCACAAATGATTCGTTTCGGCGCAATTAGCTGCGAAAATGAGGGAAAATGAACTCTAAAGCTTGATATTCCCCATATCATTGACAGCTGAACTAAGGCAGCAGGATGCCGTCAGAGACTTCAAACCAACTATATCCAAAAATGCACATTCCGAAATTGGGCAATGGGTGCCCAAGGGATTTCCCAAAGAATGTAGGAGATTTCCAGACATTCTGTGGAGTGAATATAGGTCGAAATAAGCACGAATAAGTAGACTTTGCGTACAAGTACAGATGATAAACTTAATCACTGACATCTAACTAGGCAATGGCACTCTGTTCTACTGATAATAAGTACACGAAGTGTTCATTGAAATGTATGTAATTTAGTCCTGTCTGTTATGCAACTACACATATAATTAAACAAAAATTCCGCAAAGGAAATCCTTTTGAGATTTCAACTTGTCGCAAACGAATTATTGTAACGGATATAATGGAAGCGAAATTTAGTCTTCAGGGGGCTAATACTGAGAAGGACGAACAGTGTGAATATCAAATTAAAAATTATTTATTGTAAAATTATTGTGTATTTTCTTTTGTACGTTTAATCAACTTCCTGGTCTGATAATAATAATGACAATTCATTTACATAGTGAAAATGTGTATATTCTTCTGTTAGAAAGCTCAAAAGATCTGTTTTGCATGCATGTCTGCTTGTTGAAATCGACACCATTGAAGCGATCTGCACGAAACTTTGAATGACGACATGATTTGACCAGAGAAAAAGAGTAGATTACATTGGTCTCAAAAATTTCATCTCTAAGTAACATCTTGTTATTCAGCCAACAGCACCGACGTTGATTCGGTTGAGTAAGGAGAAAGGAGTTAAAAAATAAGGCAGGGATTCGGGGTCCGTTGATGGGCTTCAGAGCATCCGGGAGGGTTAGATAACATATGCAAAAATAATATTTACATTCACTGCCTAGGTAAGTGTTGTGAAAAAAATTAGACGTTGTGCGTGGTTACGTGTTCAATTCCTCCGTGGTCTCTTAAACAGAGTGATTCGAATCCCATTCTACGAAAAACTGTAGGTCCCGTCCTTAGAAGCTCATTTGAAACGTCACTGCGCATTCAATCAGCCAATTAGACTATTTGGCATTACTTTAGCTTGAGTCCCGCGTGATTTTTCTGAATGAAACCTGTCACAGGTTCACGAATCAGTAACTAAAACACTGTCATAGCGGCAGAATAATTGCAGTTGTTAAATGAGTAATGCATATATCTTTGCAATAGATTTCGATAAAGTGTATACATGCACTTCATGCTAAGTTGTATTTATGTTAATATTTCCTGCTTGGGAGGGGTGGTTGTCCATATTTTCATGAGGCTCCTAAACGGATCCGCGACTCAAGAAAGGTTAGGAACCGGTAATTTTGAGTAACGTCCCTGTCCCTTATACAACCCACTAAACGCCGTTGTGGTTTGAATTGCATATGTGAAAGGATAACAAAAATCCTGGTGATAACTTAGGTTGCAACACTGCACACACTGAAGAAGAAGCATGATTGTTACTTTTAGGTTAGGTTAGCTCGTGTTATATTGTGTGACATTCATAACTATTGTTGATTTTTAACCTAAGAATTAGGTTATTCTCTTCCCTCGTTTAGAGAAGACAAGAAGGTTAGTTGTTAGGAGCTAAATGTGTAAAGAATGATAACCGATTCTTATATTTAGTTATGACAAATTATAGGAGGAAACAGTAGGAGCAGTAATTATTTAGAATTATGGAAGCTTCGATGTTTGATTGTTAGAAGTGATATGTGAAGGAAATTGTTGATAGTTTCGTTATAACAATAAATTAATTTCGTGTTCTTTAAGGATTGTTATTATAGTGAGCACATAACGTAGTAACAATGTTCTTGGGTTGTAGTAACAACGAATCAATAATTATGATTAAAAAAGC
>JAGDQP010046476.1:0-15289 GCA_022664845.1 Lepisma saccharinum
AAAAAAAAAAAACTTCAATGTTTTTTGTCGGTAAAAACGGCTTTAGTCGATCTACTGCAATAAACTGTTCTGTCGGTCTGCAGTGGGAGGGCATTTTCAAGCGGTATAAGTTACTGTGAATTTTTTCTAAAATTTCCGCTGGCCCTACGTATGACCGAGACCAAGATTCTGGCTTACCTTTTAGACGTTTTGGGAAGTACACCAAGACATTGTTCTTATCGGATGATCAGTCTGAGTGTGCACCTTATCGTAAAATTTCTTCTGATGTAAAAATGTTTGAAGACTTCTTTGGCAGCTTTCTCCCTTATTTGAGGAAGTTTCTCCCTTGGTACCTGTGAGTGGGGTGTGAGCCCTAGGCTAGTCCGCCACTGTTCGAGGTATGTAGCCGGTCATAAGAAAATGAGAGGATTCTTTCCAATTTTTTTGTATTGAGGAGTTATACGCAAAAACGGCCTTCGATAGGTAATAAGGCGTCAAGCTCATGTTGTCTTGTGTATAAAATTTCAGAATTTGTTGCAAATTGCGTATACAGATCTCTGTTAAACATGATCGACTGTGTGAATATGATGGGCTGAATTTCAGCTCGAAGTCATACTATTTTGCTAACTGCTTCGCTGTTTAACGCGGCCTTAGATTACGTAGGAATATGACGGACAACTATGCTGATTATAGTGTATGAATTATATTTTCCTAAATACGCATCCTTCTACTCTCGGAAATAACGTTGCTTTCTTACCTAGCAATTTAATATGATGGTCGATAATGTTTATACAAGAAATTCTTAAAAAAGATGCATTCTTTGGACAATTTTACAGGCAACACATTTGTGTGCAGTGTATAATTTGTAAATAACACAGTAGATTATAGTTTGCTAATGTGAAAGGCAATTTGAACTCTGATATATAAGATTGATGTCGGGAATGTCTGATACCGTCACTTTACTATTCCTTCGAGTATGTATCCTTAGCGGTTCCCATAATTCCTTTTAAATATTCTTGGTAGAACACTTTCCAGTAATGCATATGTATATATACAATTTACAAGACTGTTTCAGAAAGGGGTGGGCAATGCATTTGTTTCAGAATACTTGAGGGAAAGCACTCCATAAGAACTTTTCGTAGAAATCTCCCTTGTACACTATTTATAAGGTGATTCCATTGTGGATGTAATCAGCTATACATTTTCACATTATCTTGCACAAAAGAACTGCAAACATAATGCGCTTATGTGTACATAGAGCATTGAGATGCTTTACTATTCCGTTGAATGCACCTCCTTAACTACAGACAAAACGTAATTCATGTCCATTTTTAAATAGATCACAAGCCAAATCTAGCAAAACGAGTCTGTATTTATCGGAATAAAGAGAACATTGCAATTAAATTTAATTCTTTCTGTAAGTTACTTCTCTTATATGGCATTGAACTACTCATTTCTAATATAGTTATTTGCATTACTTCGGTTCCGTACAATGCGTAAGAATGTGATGTAAAAATCAAAGAGTGATGTGAGTACACCAACACACATGCGCCCGTGAAAAAGTGTAATTGCATTCATGCCCTTCCCACTTGATTTTGTATCACTCTTTGCATTGAATGCATCCAAAATAATTATACTGGAAGTACATTCACCCACCATATAACAGAAGTAGCTAATATAAAGAATTACTTAACTAATTACGTAAGTAGGTAAGCTACGAAGGGAAAGAATAGGTGAAGTTCCGCAGAGCCGATATTGCCACTGTAGCTTTACTTGTAAACAGTAAAAAAGGGGTTATGTAAAATAACCTAACCCACTGTAGCTTAGTAAACAATAAAAAAAGAATGAACAGAAAGTAATTTGATCGGCTCTACGGAATAAAAGCCCAAAGAATTAAAACAATCCGTATCAACATACTCGAGGAATGTGTTTATAGCTTCATCTGCTTCTATTTGCACGGTGTCGAAACTATATAAGGTGATCGTACCAATGGTTGATCGAATAAGGAAAATTTCCAGTGTAAACAAGAACTGACGTTTATATAATAATATAAAAATACTTAATATTTGGTCTACGAAACAAAGTCTGAGACAGTGCAGAAAAAGTCAAAGAACTCGCATTTGTCTCATTTGACAAGACAAAAAAGTATTGTTGAAGGTGAAGTTGCACCAGTAGGTGACCAGTTGTAAATAGCCAATTGTGAACGACGATTGTTCCAGTGTAAATCATTCATTCTATTTACTATAGATTGTTCCTTGAACAACGAAGTGATAAAATAATTAATTACTTCACTGTACCGTAGATTCTTGTACATATGCACATATATAATGTATTAGTTGTAACTCAGTCTTTTTATTGTGCGCTCTGCTCTCTTCCAGATTCACTTTACACATTTAAGTGATTTTGGTGGGTGACAATGCGTTTGCTGATTGAACAGCGTTTTGGGACTACACTATTAAACCTTACGGAAGTATAAAACGTATTTTGTTTACTACTGTATCGAATATAATTATTATTACCGTTTGTTCCCCTTATTGGTCAACCACTGGCGACTGGTACATTACAGGTACGGACACCCTACACTGACACTTACTTTCCGGGAATCAGGCGAGATAGATAAGGAACATTTATGCGTTCTAAGGTACAATATTTAATTTGAATTATAAGCATTCATTTGTAGGCGCTCTAAATACAGTACAACAAATACTATACACGCGGGAAATTAGGCCGAAATTGTTTACTTTCTACTCAACGCACTGTGATTGTCATTTATTTGTGACCAATCTCGCAGATCAACCAATCACAATTCTTGAAAATAGAACAGCATGTATGAGAAATTACACATTCAGGAATACCAATGCTTTAACGTTTCGTTTGTTAAGGGAACCTTAAATCGTAGCGTTAAAATGTTGATGCAATGGAAAAGACTTAAGGGACGCTTAAATGCGTTAACTAACGCGCCCTTAACCGAAATTTAAGAAAGGTCGGTGAAACCGGCCATTAGAGATTTTATAGATCCATAACCTTCTAACAATTATTTAAAATAAAAGCAACATTTTGTGTGTGCCTTATAAATGTATTTTTCACTTAAAACACTTCTCCCTCTTCCAAATTATCTGGTTAAAATGCAGTGCAACTATGTTCACTTCACTTTAGTATATTGGCAGTTATTAAGAATAAAGTAAGAGAGAAAAAGAAAGTGCTGTGAGAAAGGTTGATTATAACAGGACTATTTTTTGTGGCTTAAAAATAGGATAGGATTGCATTTGCTTACTAAGCGAATTTTAATTATCCCTCCCCTTTTCTAATAACTCCACCTTGAACGTAGTGAAATGCTCATACCTGGCATGACTGCACAGCACCATACTGTATAGCACATCAATAACAAAAGCTGGTGCTATGAGAAAGAGTGATTCGCAACACGCTGTCGTAACGTTTCCTTTCGTTAATGAGGCGGGAAAGGCAAATGCTAGTGTGGTTGTGATCCCCGCATAATTTTATAGGACATAACGAACCAAATCTAACTAACATTACTGTATGTTTAGTGGCAGAGGGGAAATCACATAGTATAACTGTACGCTTATAGGGGAGGCGATAGTCGTTTGTTTGGCAATCTTGTATTCACGGGTTCTCTCTTAGCGCCAAAACGCAGTATTACTCACAACGCAATAAGGCTTTCGTTTGTCACGCTGCCAGCGACCTCTACCGGAAAACTGCTAATGAAGTATTCTACTATTGCTGATAACGTCAGAATAAGACAGGAAATTTAATTACTTTCTTTATCTTCGGATCCTACTTTTGATTATGGGACAATATTATTTTGAACAGCAATTTCATACACCATATCCACAAATCCGCAGATTAATTTTTTCTGAGGTTATCGGTTAATGCGTAAGTGGAAAACTATCCGAATAAATTTCCGATCACCTAACGACATTCCAGAATATTTTCCGATTGAGTGACCACCACCCTCTGTGTATTTCATTTAGGCATAGGCAACTTTGACTAAGGCCGAATGAATGATGGCAGAATTCCCACAAAGCCGGGATCGAACCGAGGACTCCACGTACCAGAGGTCAGCGCTCTATCATAGAGCCACTTAACCAGGTTTACTATGAATAAATGTGTTACATGTATTCTGATATCACTACCTGCATGTATGTACATCATGGGAGTAACCAGCAGTCGAATTTGAAATTTAATTTAGTTATACCCTTTAGGCATGGGTAGGAGTAAGGTTGCGCCCAGTGCCTAAGTTGAAGGTAGCAGCATCCTAGTATTTGCTTGGTGTGACTGAGGAAATATTCTGGAAACGGCCGCTGTAACAAACCCAGGACCCAGAGGTCGAGCCTACCCATTATGGCTTGGTAATGCATCCGAGTAGCTCCTTGGACCAGATATACGATCCTGTTATTCACTGTCAATTATTAACGAACCCCTGGCTTTTTCGGCAAAATCACTATATTTTTCAAAGACTTTTCAAAACTTCCCCTACAATTTCTCCAGAACAAAAATACTAAACCATCAGAGCAAAATACACATCAGAACAGATTTTCTTTGCTGACGCATCTTTTTTTTTAATGCAAGCTCCTAAACCATACACTTTCTCCTTTCCCCGCCCATTCTAACTATTATTTTAAACATAACTGCTTCTTCAACAATAATACAGAATATAAAATAATAAAACTATGCAAAGTATCATACACCTGGACTGAATTAACGTGCCCAAGACTGAAAACGTTGAAACTTAGAAGGGAAATTTGAATTTTTTTGTTTCAGCTGCAAAACTCAATACCTCTTTTGGGCAAATCATATTACCTATCAAAACAGAATTTTAAAACAACACAAATAATTTGAATAATTCCACTCTCTACCGCTGGGAGGACTAAAATTTTAGAATTAATGCGATTCTTACATACGGAGTACCCCGTAATGAAGTTGCTAGTTTTCTTGTTTTTTTTTGGTGGAATGAAGAAAGTGGGAGGAAACGGGAGAACCCCGAGCAAACCCAAGAACACGGTGTTTGTCCACACAAAGCCCACATGGCACGGGCAGGTTTTGAACCGATGAACCCAACCACCAGAGGTGAAAGCTCAACCACTCAGCCACCGCGGCCCCAATATAGTTTGTGTTTTAATAATTTATAACCCTACAGTGAGATGTTTGACATAATGAAAGTCTTGAAAGCGAACTTGTTGTCTGTGTGTTAGTGTTTGAGTTTCCCAAATATTTCTGCAATGAAAGGAGCGCAAAGTTTGTGTAGATTTCCTTTGTCGGTATTTAACTCCAGAATTTTTGTAATTATGCAGCCCCATTCCACGACCGTCCCTCAATGTTATTTTTAGGGTTATGAATTACTCTGACTGATGATATTTGATGCTTCTCTGTTTGCAAATGTTTGGGAAGTCCTGATCAAAGGAATTTTTTTGTAAATATTTTGTAAAAAAGATTTTTCTTCTACAAGAAAATAGGTAAGTGATGTACCCTTGAAAATCCTGCTAATTACGCCCTGCCCGCTCCAAGTCTTCAGATTCCACCGCACTGACGCACAGTTACCGACTGCGCTTCTAACGTCTGTACCAAGCTTTAACATTTACATGCACTCATTTTATTTTAAAAATGCGAAAAATCCATTAAATCCGAAACCCCCCCCCCCCAAAAAAAAAAAAAAGAAAAACTCCCTGGGCCCAAGTGAGCTGCGCTTAAGAAAAGGAGTTTTCTCAAAACCATAGGCCACACATATTGCATTAGATTAGATTAATTTTCCTTTTCACACCAATTTCTCGAAACTCTGAACGAATAAAGTAAAGCCATGGATAGCCAAAGAAAGTACGTCCAAAGATAATTCCTACAAGATAAATGGTTTCTTTGAAACAATGAGTGCCTTCGATACGGCTAACAATATATGTTAATAATTGACTCGTAGAAGATTTACAAGTCACGCACTGTATCTACGCACCTATTGATTGGAAAGATCTCAAACTTGGCCAAATTATATATCAATGCCCGCAAAACGAGATGCATACATTAATTTTTTATGGCAATGAGGCCTTCTAGACGCTAGGTTAGCGAAAATCGTAAAAAAAAAAAGGGATCTTTTTACAAACAATTTCCTTTCGGTGGGCTCTTTCCCCACTTTTGTAGCACTTTCCCCCTACAATCTCACATCATTTATTCTATGGTCATAAAGAATAAGCCATGGAGTTATTCATTGTTTAGCAGAATTACAGGCTATGAATGTTCCGTATATACTACACAAAACGGAAAGTGTTCCATGCCCAAAAAAGAGTACATGCGTGGACATGTTACGAATTCCGTTATGTACACTACTTGTTTCTTAAAATCGCGTTGAATTTTACTTCTTCCGAGATACAGAACAGAATAATAATAATAAAAAAAACGCCATCAAAATTTTCGAAGGCGGATAAGACGACGACTTGAAAACACGCAACAGAGTTGCACGAAACAATATACACGTACTGAAAATTAAAGAGCAGCAGCTTCGGTTCTGAAATATACTCACAAACAGAACAATTCAACTGAATTTTATGGTATCTTCCACTGGAATATCGCCTACTTCTTGGAACTCTATCCTCTGATTTCCTGGGATATTATAAGTAAATTTGTGAAATATAAACACGGTGTAAATTCAATAAATCTAACAAAATCCCCTAATGCTAATATTTACTTTTCACCTTATTCACCAGCTTCAGAAACAGCGGAAAGTTTTCATATTAAATTAACTTAATTTTTTTCATTTCAACTTAAAATTTAAACACTGTCTTAAAAAAAATTATTAGAAAAGAATACCTGAAATATCACATACAACTAATATAACAAAACAACCGAGAGCAAGATTTACTTACTTTTGAAGATCTAAGCAACATCTGGCCATTAAAAATTTACACTGTGGTGAACGAGTACCCTTCTTACGTAAAACTGCATATGCCTGACCTGGTTTTCCAGACCTGTAGTAGCAAGTTGCCAGAAGAAACCAAGTTTCATCGGAATCAACTGAAACAGATAAAAATGAATCAGTTTTCTACATATACATAAACCCTAAAAGGGTATTATAAATTGGATCCACAAGCTTTACATTCAATTACGACAGAAGTTTATATCGTCGCGAACCACTAAAAACACGAAAATAATTAGAAAATCTGCTTGTCTCGACAATAGTCATCTGAAAATACTGAAACCTGACGAGAAAGAAAGTTATACTGTTAATAAACAAAACATCTAAATAAAAAAATCCTCGGAAGGTCACGGAATTTTACTTCTTCTATTACTGAAATTTTAGTTTTCACAGGTGTGTGTGTGTGTGTATGTGTGTGTGGTTTTTTTTTTTTTCGCCAACTATTCAAATTCAAACATGAATTACAAATACATAATCTAACGAGTTCTCTCTACTCCCTCCATGTTTTATAACTACATATACGTATCTCTATACGTTGAACATGGTCGAAATTATAATTAGTGAAAAGAGCGAGAAAAACATTGGCTAGTAATACTTTTTCTAATCATTTTCAATAAGATCGGCGTCTCGGTATTTTACCTGTTTTCTTCATTATTATTTTTCCATTAATTTTTCACAGGTCTCTCTGTTTTATGGTCCTCGGTTCTATCTGCTGATCATCCTCTGCAGATTCTGTATGGATGTCTCGTAGTCTCTAATCCCGTCCCATCTTCCAACAGAGGAAGGTGAACTTGGTATGGAACTACTAAGTCTAAAACCAGATGGAGGTATCTCAAATACGACTTATGTTCACCTACTGTACTATAGTGTAAAACTACTGACAGAAAGAGTACATATAGAAATTCTGACCGCATAATTATTTATATACAAATAAGTTCCAAATACAGCACATTTTACATTGAAACATTAACAAAAGTAAACAAGAATAACGATAAGAAAAATATAAAAATAACTATGTACAACGTCGTCAAGTATTTATGAAGGTCCAGGTCACCCTGAAAGTAATGCTTTCTCCTTCATAGCTTCTGTAATTTTTCACTGATTTTAATAAAATTGTGTTGGCATGTACTATGATATGTCACTAATGTACAGAATGTTTTGCTTTCAAATTCCTAAATATACAACATGAATATACAGAGAAAAACTAAGAACAGTCACTGCAATCCTAGAAACATAGAGATATCAGGCTACAGATTCACAGAAGACTCCTGGCAGTGTATGGAGATGCCACAATCGTCATCAGTAATGTCCAAAAAGTGGATGAAAACGTGTGGAGAGGAAAAGTTCAACGGCTCAGGGTTCCCACTCATTTGCCAAGATCAAATTCCCTGACTTTTCCAGGTCACTACTCAGAAATTTCCAGGTACCCCATTTTGTATATATATCATAATTCCATGGGAAAATAAAGATACATCAAAATATTTCATTGTATTCTTCTCTTAAATTGCTTCATGGTTGGCACATTGGCCTCCAAGTAATTTCAAAAACGATCTAACATTAAATGCCTGCTGTAGCTAAATGAACTTCGAACAATAAGCTATCTAATTCCCTGACTTTTCCAGGTTTTCAGACATTTTAGTGAAATTCCCTGACTTTTCCAGGACTTTTTAATGCTAAGCTGGATTCCCTGACTATTCCAGGTTTTCCAGGTGAGTGGGAACCCTGCGGCTGAAAAACAAGGGAGTGGTAGACCCACAAGTGTAGTGACATATGTGAAAAGAGAGCAAGTGAAAAACTTTATTAGAGATCAGCATGTGTCTGTCCAGGACTTATGTAATGCAATTCATTGTTGATAGTAGTAAAAATGAAATACTTTAGAAACAGAATTATGTAGTTTAGATTCAGAAACTATGGTCAAGGCTAGTGCACGCCTCCACGCCGCACTGGAGATTGCACGGCTATTGCATAATGGGGTGGATCGTGATCCCCCAGCCCACCCTACAATCCTGATTTGGCTCCTTTCAACTTTTACTTATTTGTCCCTTTGAAAAATAGCCTTGGTGTAGAACATTTCGATGACTTAGAATACGTTAAACTGACTGTGAAGTTGTGGGTGAAACGGCAGCCACATATTATTATTATTATTATTTCCAAAATGGACGTCGGCAATGGGTTTATTAACCTTTATACGCCAGCTAGTAATTTGTACGAAATCATACTCTCACGTTGGGGACCCTGGTGACCCCTAATTATCATAGTCATTATTGATACCTCGTTGGAAAGCTTATGCAACACAGATTCCAACGTGTTAACATTTATACAATTCCCACCCTTTTCGTAGGAGGAGGCCAAAAAAAAAAAAAATTTGGTGAGCCCTGGAAACTCCTGCAGTCACCCTACGCTGACAAAATGATGACTACGTGCGTGTAGGTCACACACTTGTGACAATAATATAAAAAAAAAATGGTAGCCATTCCTTCAATACAAAGCGAGATAAAAATTCAGAACGAAATTTCTATATTAAAAAAAAGTTCTGTATACTTTTCGAAGTGTTGCTGCAGATCCTCACGACCGTTATCACCTTCGAACACTTTTATCCCAAATCTCATGTGCTTTTTCGGAATATACAGTTTGAAGCCGACACGACCTTTGAATGGCACAATCGCTTCATCAAGGAAAAGTTTTTTAGTTGGACTGAAAACTTTCTTGAATGAAGCATTGAGCAAATCAAAGACCCTTCGGAACTTCCATAGCTTTTCATAATTGGGACTGTTGCGATCTGGAGCATTCCGATTGTCTTCGAAATGAAGCAAAGAATGTGAAGGAATCTATCACGAGGCATGGTGTTCCCAAACCATGACTGGTGACAGAGTTCGTCAATCGACCAATAGTGTCTGAACGTCGGTTTGATTTCATGTCCCACGTCTACAAGTATTACCAAAAGAAGATAAATTTCGTGGAGAGTCAAGTTAGGTTTACGTTCTCCCAAATCAACTCCAGCCCTTTCGCAGAAAGCAAAATAATACTGGTATGTTTCCTGCACCACAATATCAAGCACCTGAGTCGTCAACAGCAACAAGAACCTGAGAGCGCTTGTGTCCGTAAGATTTCTTAAGTCACTCCAACTATCCCACCAAATTGTGCAACAGTTGGTACTCGCTATCTGAAACGATATTCAGCCCTCACCCAGTCTGAAGCTTGACTGGTCGAGGGATGAGGATCGTCTTCAGATTCCTCATCATTGCCATCATCAAATACGACCTCATTGTCGGTCCCCCTTCTCGTCTCTCCAGCGTATTACTGAAAATCTTCAACGTCCGTGTACTCATCGAGTATGTCCGCTATGTCTTTCTCACTAATACACCTAAGCTCTTAGAATTTGAAGTATCATGAGTGACCAAAACATCCCTCTATGGAAATAACGAAGTACTCCACTGCACGAATTTGTCACTAGTACCCTGCGTCCACAGTTTATTTTATATAAAATACAGGTTGATTCTATACACACGTTTCACCACACTAAAGTATCAACCACTGCACTTGAAGAAAAACACTTCACAAATGACTGAATAAAAGGAAGCACGGGTTGAAAGCTTTATCGCGACTGAGAGGGGTGGAGGGGTTAGGTTGACGAAACTACTTGTGATTTGTTATTCGTACCTCGCCTTCGACAACAAAACCTCTTTTATCTTTTCCACTTGTCAACAACCACTTGAATTCCAGTAAATAATGACGCGCTCGCTGGCATTCTATTTTTAGCTTAGCCTGTCATGAAGGATGTAGGGGTGGAAAGGAAGCATTTTCTTCTACAAGAAATTATTCTGAGTGTGTGTGTGTGTCAAAGAAAATAGAATTTTCGTGCTTTACTAAAAAGGAAAGAGGACTTATGTAGGACTTATTTTCTTAAAAAAAAAATATGCGTAGAAGAAAAATTCATCGAATTTGACATTCGCTCCCACACCACCACCACAGTATCACGTAATATGCACATCATTTTTTCATTATTGTCCGCAGAATATACAGCAACAGGAATTATGCTTCTAGACCAATTCAATGAAAAGATATCTTGCCTTATATGGAACCGTCCTGAAAGTATTTGTAATTTACGTCAAAAAATTGGCCAACTTTGCCCTCCCCTCTCCTCCCCCATATATGCAACAAGTACACATACAGGGTATTACCAGGTAGTGGACTACTTCATCGCTTCCCAACCAATTTTTATGACTGTACCCCCAAGGGGGGGATGGCCCCCACAAAAACTGATGAACAAAAAAAAACACGAAAAACCCTTTCCCTCTCTGCCGTGGTACCTCCCACATACATAAAATGCATATCGGTGGAAAGCTTGATTCTTCAAGAATACATTGATACCAAGATCATCTTTCGAGGTTAATTAGGGACTGAGCTATTGAGGTCCAAAGCGCTGACGCAGCTGTTGCGTCAATCGGTGTTTAAAGGTTAAAGATGGCGGAAGTGTATATAAAATGGAATGGACTTGGAATGTCCACAACATTTTGAAGTATTTTGCCAACAAGTTTCGTATTTTTATTGCTACAAATACAATTTGTTAATATGAGCTTTAGGGCTCTCAGAGACAAAAATATCACATGTTTGTAGTCATTTTGTTTATAAGTAGCCTTTGAACCAAATTAATTCTAGGTGTCTTTGCGTAAAAGAGGGCTACATTCCGTGTTCATTGAGTAGATACGAGAAAGTTTGTAACAATAGGGTTTCACGCTGAATATGTCCATTAAAAATTTTATGGAAGATGAGATCACCAACGATGCAACGAGCTCAAGGTGATTTGATATTCATTATTTTCATTGAAGAATACTCATAATTCGGCTTTTGACTCGCACTACAGCAATAAAGAAGTTTACAAATGAGTCAAACTTAATAAAAGGAAGAGAAATATTTCAATTATGTTTTCAACAATTGATACCCTGGTGGGTCAATTCGCATCAAGTGGTCCAACACTGGTTGCTCGGCCATTTAAGAAAAAAATTTCTTGTGCAGTTACCGTAACATGTTGGTAGTTCAAAATGAACATTATTTAAATTCTATTACTTTTGGTTTTCACATGGCAGCCATTATTGTTTTACAATGCACGCTGATTTTTGCGTTAATTTATATTACTCAGAATTGGTTAACCCTAGATTGTTGAAACAAAAACCATTTTATTCAGAAAGAAACAACCTAAATATTATGTCTAGTACATTAAATAAAATTTGTATCCTAGGGGGGTTGATGTCAAATGTTTAAGCCCCCTAAACATTTGACATCGAAAGTGGCAAATTTTCAGTTTTGGAAGGCTTATCTCAACAAGAAGGAATGTAATCTCACGCTTAATTTTTTAAGTGTTTGTAGCTACCGAAATGTGCTTTATTGGAAAAAAATTCAATCCTGAGATCTGCTCCCTTTTCAAATTACGGTTTTTTAAAAATTGAAAAAATCCTAATTTCGACGCCTTATATCTTTGTTGGAACAAAGTTTAAAAATCTGTTGGTTTTTATTATTATTATTATTACAGACAAACCCTCTACTGTGTATTATACTGCTGTATAAATTTCATCTTGAGATTTATCTACAAGTCAAGTTACAGGACCTTAAAAATCACACAAGACATGTAGTCATCGTATGAATAATAAATTACAATTTGATCGAAACTAATATTTATTATTATATCTAAACTTACTTTTCTTACATATGAACTAGCTCACATACTTTACACGGTAAATGAACTTCAATAAGTTGAAATATTGGATAATTAGAGTATTTTGCATGGTGCGGTCAGGTTCGAATTAAAGAAATTCCACTGTATAAGTAACCGATGTTTACTATTCACTATATTATAACAAAGGTTGTATGATAAGATACAAGACTGTCAAAAACACTTGGTAAAAAAATATTGTTTTATTATTTACAATTTATTTTTCACTCTCTGATCTTAATGTGTTTACGATTTCAATGTGTTTTATATTCATTAAGAAGTTTTGATATTTCTTCGCTTAACTTTGGAGTAATGTTGTATGTCCTTCCAGTAGATGTTGTAAGTTCTAAGGCACTTAGTTTTCTTAGAACAAATGTTGTTGATGGGCACCCAGGCCTTGTCTTTCTCATTTTTCTTAAAAGCAGTCCTTGGTCCTGCGGGATAAAATGTTACAAGCACATCTTTATTTTCGTCACTGATGTCATTCACCTCTGCCAGCCACCACTGACCATCATATACACATGCAAGAGAATCTCTTGTATGAAGCGTATGTTGTAGAGCTTTTGTAGTGGAATGAATTTCCTATGCTGTACATTGTGAAGTAATGGAGCACTTAAGGTTACTCTCTGAGAGAGGGACAAAACAATGAAACTTCCTTGTACCACTAATTGTTAGAGTCTTCAAATCTATGAAGGAGCTTACTGTTGTGGTGCTGAATGTCTGTATCTTTTATATATGTGAAGGTGATTCAATTTAAATAGTCTTGACAAAATTCAAACTTATCTGCTGGTGTCAATATTTGGTTAGAATAAGGTCGCTGGAGACTCGCTTTAGTTACTTCTCGTTTTGTGGTACCTCCTATTCCATCACAAGCACTCTTACCATGACATGCAAAAAATGCCACTCAGCCTCGAATTGAAAATCAGTTCTGTGGTGACATTTTTTTTTCTTGTTCTTATACTAACTAGCGGTTCCATCAGAAAAATAAATAAAATTTTAATATCTGGATGATGTACTTTGATATGGTTTACTAGATGCAGCTGAAACTAATGGACTGTAGCTGTATTGTGTTCTAAAGTATCACTAATAATAACAAAAACATTGGCTTTTCACTTTACCATCATCTTTAAATAATATACAAATGGATGAATGGTTGCTTGGCGATTGACCCAGTGATGACCCTGGGCCTCATTTTGTACAATAAAATTATAATTTTCAGAAAAATCAGCCAAGATAATAGTTTCTTCTTCAGTTAATTTTCTTTTTTTTTTCTTCAGAAATCTTATTGAGTTTTTGAAACATAGTGGTGTTTTTTTAATGTAATAAGCTTATCACTTAACATCTCAAAAAATTCATCTCTTGGCTTGATTACAGTTACTAGTTCTGTTTTCTCTGATGAGATCCACTGTTTAAAAGTGATATTGTCTCACTCTAAAAACATACAGACAAAGCCTCTTTTCCTGGGCATAAATCACAATCACGCATTTGTAATTGTTAATGTCACAAACTATAATATCTAGCAGATCTCTGTAGTCTACTTTTAAGTTTGCATCTTCTATCATTAACTAGATATCCTGATGGTATAGACATACACATACAGAATGTTCCACATCCACCTGCTAAAACACACCACTGAGACCTTAGTTCGCAGAATTTAGATCTCCCAATCTTCATATCTGGATTTTTATTTTTGAATTCCAAAACCAGCCCATTAAGTTTACATACAATTAGCCTCTTTTGCTTCTGAATTTTGATACTATTTTCTCCAACAGTTACACAGTTTTTTTTACCAGGCATCAGTCGGCTATATTCATCATCTTCATAAAATAACTTAACACTTTTTATTCTTTCAGAATCAATTGTTGTACTTTTTTTTCTGAAGTTCACGTAAAATTCCTCGTTCGTTTGTAACTTCTTTGGCTAATCGAACTAAACATTCTGAAACATTAAAAATTTTCACTTTGGTTTCTTTATCAGATACTATAAATTTTTCTTTTAATTTCTGAATCAAATCTTTATATTCAGCACTAAGAGAAGAGGCTTCACCACTGGTCGATGGAGTTGAAATATACTGCTCAAATGACAATTCCAGATTTTTCCTAATCCACTGACAAAAATGGGTCCTTTTCAGAAGAGGTATTTAATGAGGTAATTATCTTAGGCACAATACCACAGACACTGTTACGGCACTTATCTTTTGTGAAAATTCCAATAGAACACTAGGTTTCCATATTTGTGAATCACATAAAACTTCACGCACAACCGCTCTGGTCAAAAGCATATACTCAACTAAAGCACTGTGTCTGTATTACTGTTGACCTTTGCCTGAGTCAGAGATCAGTTCCAGACAAGTCTCTACAAAGCAAGGTTTGTTGAAATCTGTTTATCATTTATGTTTGCAAACAAGTCTGAACATGCACACATTTTGTTGACTAAGTCTATTTATTACATGACATAATATAATTGTAACTAAAGTGAATTTAATGTAAATTAACTAACTCATGTGTTAATAACTTAATTACGTTAATTATAAATACATGCTAGAAATGTGATTTTTAAAATCCTCTAACTTGACTTGTAGATAAAGATGAAATTTATACAGCACTATAATACACAGTAGAGGGTTTATCTGTAAAAAAAATCAGATTTTAAAACTTTGTTCCAAAAAAAAAAAAAAAAAAAAA
>JAGDQP010046477.1:0-15288 GCA_022664845.1 Lepisma saccharinum
TGAACGTGGAGATCTTCAGGCGGATCCGACTAAAATTGTCGATGTATCGAAAAGTTATTTCGACAAACTTCTTAATGTACAGAACGGGGAACAAACAAAGAAATTTGAAATCCATACCGCAGAACCGTGGATTTCCGAACCTAGCGAGATAGGGATAGAAATATCGGTGAAGAAATAGAAAAATTTCAAATCACCAGCAATAGACAATATTCCAGCCGAATTAATTAAAACAGGAGGAACGGCACTAATCAAGGAACTACATAAATTGATAAGTGCTATATGGAGAAAGGAGGAGCTCCCAAACGAATGTAAAACCTCAATAATAGTTCCGATTTACAAATAAGGCGATAAGTCGGACTGCAATAATTACCGCGGAATCACGTTACTTCCAACATGTTACAAGGTATTAAGTAATATTCTGTTAACACGCCTAAGTGTATACGTAGATGAAATAATTGGAGATCACCAATGTGGATTTAGAAGAAATAGATCCACGTTGGACCAGATTTTTGCTTTGAAACAAATTTTGGAGAAGAAATGGGAATACAATGGGACGGTTCATCAGCTATTCATTGATTCTAAGAAAGCATATGATTCTATCAAAAAGGAAAAGTTATACAGTATCCTGATATCATTTGGAATTCCGAAAAAAAAAAATGGTCCAGCTAGTGAAGATGTATCTCAGCGACCCCATAAGCAGAGTACGGATAGGTAATAATATGTCAGATAGTTTCAAGATTCGCAACGGATTGAAACAAGGCGATACCTTGTCCCCACTAATGTTTAACTTTGCGTTAGAATATGCGATTTTAAAAATTAAAGGGGACAAAAGGGGACTATTATTGAATGGTTTGAATCAATTGTTTGTATACGCGGATGATGTAGATTTATTAGGGGATGAAATAGATGCACTACAAAGTAACACCGATGTCTTAGTAGAAGCGTGCGATGAGATAGGTCTACAGGTAAACATAGATAAAACAAAATACATGATAACAAGCCGAAGCACAGGGAATGAAGGAATTAAAAACATAAGAATTAGGGATGAGGTCATAGAGAAAGTAAACAAATTTAAATACGTGGGAGCATACGTAACAAGCAAAAATGAGGACACGGAAGAAATCAAAAGTCGCTTATTATCGGGGAACGCATGTTTGTATTCAGTCCAAAAACTTCTAAGATCGTGATTAATATCAAGGAAAATGAAATTGAAAATATACAGAACGGTTATTCTGCCGGTAATACTTTGCGGTTGCGAAAGTTGGAGTACGACCTTAGCAGATGAACATAAATTACGTGTATTTGAATATAAGGTTTAGAGAAAGATATGCTGGTCGAAACGGGACGAGATGACTGGAGAGTGGAGGAGACTGCATGATGAAGAACTCCACGGACTGTACGATTCACCAGATGTTGTAAATATAATGAAATCGAGACGACTAGGGTAGGCAGGCCATGTAGCTTCGAGAAGTAGGTGTTCGTGATGAAAACTGGCATGATACTGCCCAGGATAGAATCCAACGGCGAACGTTTGTTACTGCGGCGATGAACTTTGCGAGTTCCATAAGCCATAGAGTTAGTTAGTTAATTTACATTTAATATTAAAATACTTGTGCAAAGTATTTCGTATTTGAGACAATTTATCGAGCAAACAAAAGTAATTCAATAGGTATCTATAATAGAGGATCTGATCGCTTCCTTCCCTATTACTTCCTTCGAATTCTCTGCACCTATATTCCAGAAAATTCCTATTGAAAATTTAAGAAACGCTTCTAATATCCGTTGAAATTAGGCAATGCATTGACGTTTAAAGTGTAATGGCTCCAGGCATATGTTGCCATATAAAAGAAGAATACAGGTCTTCACATGAACAGCTATTGATAATCTTCTGAGGGTGAATAGTTTGATTTTCACTTGGCTAAAATACAGTGGTTTCTACACAATCTATGGATAAGAATGAAAAGAAATTTAAAAATTTCTTGAAGATAAAATTAGGAACCTGAAGTTGTTGGAAAATAGCACATTAGCAAGAGGATCCTTGACTAACTTCTATACACCAGAAAGAGTACTCGCTGAGAGCCTCCATTATTTATATAATATTTAGCTATGGCTGCCTGTCTGGGATATAAATATAACTTACAATATATTTCGGAAATCAACCAAATCACTTTTTGTTTGTGAAATGTTCCTAACTAGAAAACAACGAAAAGATCACTCACTAGAGGAACAAAAGTGTAAAACAGTATGGAAAAAAAATAATTTACGTTGTAATTTATATTTACATGTATATTTATATTCATGTAAATATTTAAGAATATACCGCTTCGGTTTAGAAACATGTGTAAATTACATTACTCTGTACTATTGTTGTCCTTTATTCATTCCATTGAGACTATCTTAGAAATACACAATGTAGACCTACAAAGAATTTTACATGACAAATTGTACTCTTCACAATTACTACTATTACTATTTTGTATCAAAAATTCATTTCGCAAAATCGTTTATATTATGTTCCTGTATCTGTGGTCTATCAGGAATATCTTCGAATAAGTTTTTAGTGTTTTTAATCTATCGAAAATACTTTTAGGGAGAACTTTGCCCAATACTGCAAGTAGAAACTTTAATTTCAAGTATATGTGCTTTCTTTTGGTTCCTTCGGCTTTACTTGAATTTGCTCTAGCTCGGAGTGATTTGTTTATAAAATACTGATGCTACAAGTCTAACTGCTATTGTTCTAATCCAGTATGCTTTAGATCTCCATCGTGTTACATTTATGTTCAATAGATGGCAAAGTAGAGCGGTGTCGTATTCTTAGAACGGAAACAATAAGCGTTTGAATTAATAATAAAAGTTTAAAACCTAGTAGACGATCCTCTTTTGCCTTCACCATCGGTTTGTAACCGGCTCCCTTTATCATACCCATCCGCGGTCCAGGCACGGGGATAAGAAAGGTAATCCTCCTGAGAAGTGACTTGACAGTGGTTGACGTTTCTTCCTCTTCAAAGTACAGTAGTGGTTGGTGACAGAGAAGCGACGGTAAAGGTAGCCCTCGACTCCTCAACCATGCCAGTGCATTTTCCAGGACAGAATGAATGGATACGAGCCTGGTTCCTGTCGATGTTCGCATGCCAGTCGTAGGACAAACTTAGGAATGACAATCCACTGCTCAACCACTAAAACAAGTCCCCCCCCCCTTTAACAACTGCCACAATAGACTCAAAGAAAGATGAATCATTTTATGGAAGAGGGTCGTAACTGGACAACTCGCCGATAACACGGAAAAGCCAAGTTACTACGACTAATTCCATTAGGCTTCCGCTCAACTGAATCCAAATTATTCACGCGACGAAATCCAACGGACTTAACAAAACACCGTGATATCTCACAAATTTCTTAATACTAGACCAGATCAAGTGGACTGTACACGCCGTATAGGCAATTAATTCTCGAGCCTTACTTAACCCTTTCGTTAACCAGATTATCAAAGTATTGGATCGAAGTACGCGCACACTGAAATAATGAAAGACAACATTAAACATGTAAGTTATGCAACGTAATTTATCTAAAAAAAACTATACTTCCTAGTTCCTACTATGGATTTTCTACCTCTAATACCCTCTAATAAATGTATTGCATTATCTTAAGGGTGGTAGTGTGAGTACTTAGCAAGGTTGCACACATAACCTATCACCATTCTTACTCTAAACACATTTCTATGTAAGTTATGTATGTATAAACATACTGGTCATTGACTTCAATATCTGAATAACATTTGCACGTAAACCTTTAAGCATTTATGTCTCTCTTTCGTTTTCTACAATTGACATGAGAGGATTCCACAATAATACAAATATGTGTATGCTACTGCTTTAGTATATATGTTCGATTACAATGAGGAGTCAAACTGTATATCAAACCACTAGTTCTGCTTTCGTTAAAAATGACAAAATTTACCGACCTGTCTCCGCCAGCTCGATATTACTTTTAACATATACCTGCCCGTGATTGAAGTAATTATCGCAACGCCTTTTAATAGATTCAGTTCTATCCTATGTATTTATATGGATGATATTGAACGTAAATGCAATGTGGCAAGCAAATAAAATACACTTCTTTCTCTCCAACTAAAGTTATATTTGAAAATGTGTTGGTAAGTTTCACTTTTTGTTATACCAAGACCATGATTCCCTTGTCAATTTCGACCTAAAGTTACGAGACATTCTTATTAAGCTACTGGCCAGGCCGACTAACCTGCTTCGGCCTGCTCACTATTACTTCTCAAACGTTACTGCCCGATGACCACATAGTTTCCGCTTTCATTTTATTATTAGCTGTCGCGTTATAAATATTCATCTGCACAGTATTAAATATCACCACAATGTGGTAGGCAAGTAAGAAAATTTTCTCCTCTATCACCTAATAGTTATGTTTTAAAGTTTAACGATCACTTCCACTTCAAAATGAGCAAATATTACACCGTTTCAATGGTATATAAGTTAATGTACTACATATTTGGACTGTTGTTTATTGCTGAATATATTACGAATATACTCCCTTCCTGTGACGCGGGCTTGGAAACACCCCTATAGTACTAAGCCCAAGATACTGTTGTCGTCCAATATTTTCATGTACTATAGTTCATGAGTTCTAAGATGTTTGTAACTCTTAGAATGCCTGCTGATCCTTTGGATAGTACTCCAGCATATCCGGATAGTACAGCTCTCTTAATGTAAACAGCAACACGTCATTCGTAAATTTCCCAACATCTACATTAGTCACCAGCATGTAAAGTAGGTATTGTATGGAGTGATTAGCATAAACTATTTGCAATACTTACAACAAACATTGCATAATTTGGTTCAATCGTATATCTGCCGTGCACAAGAATTACTAGTGTTCCTAAGGACACAACACCATTCTTCGGATACTCTATCTATTACTGACTGACTTACCCCTTAATGGTTTATGGATGTAGACGACTTCACTATAATATAAAGTCACTTCTCAATAGCATGTCATACATTATTCTTTGGGCTATCTCATAGAACAATTACAACAAAAATGTTTCTCTATGTATTCATATACAAAAGACTTCCCAAAAGTATTTTGTTTTAACTTCCAGATCGATCACTGGGTGAAAGAAACTTCTTACATCTACGAAGAACAAAGCGCAGTGTCTACTTCGCACTTCACCACCGTTTTCGAAGGCAAACATATGGCATGCCATGTTTTATATTTCCAAAGAGCACACACGCAAATCTTCTCACTATCCTCAATGAAATGCATAGAATCATAGGTGCTAATAAAAGAAATTAAGGATTTTCCCCTCCTTGTCCATGAATGCCTCCGTGGAAACACCAGCTCGATCTAGAGTTCTTTTGCAGCGTTAGTCAAGAGCTCCCAGTATTTCACTTCTTGACATTTTGCGGGTTACTTTTTTTTCAATAAATAATATTTTTGGTTTCATGTGATTGTCAGAGCTAAAGCTGGTGATCACAAGTTCAATGTTAAGTCATCATTTGAACATACCTTAACGAATTACAACACATAATAAGAACTCTTAACATTGACAATCAACACGTGTCGGGACGGGCATAAGACATAGTGCTGTTACCGCCCATACACTTCATTTTATCTTATCTTACCAACACGTGTATGACATTTGAAATATCATTTAAGCTCGATAGCACATGTGCATGGTTAGCCATTTTTGGAAGGCGATCAGGGCAATTTTGGCCCTGCCTCAGTAACAACTATAATTAAATAAATCTTCACTGTAATGTTGCAAGGTTATTATTTCATGTATGATATTTGCACGGATTCAGATATTGGTTGATGATCGTTCTTGTAAAAGTCTACAAAATATCTAGTTTACAAGATTCTATTCTCTAATCGATGAACCAAGTTATCATGTTCGAAACAAAATATAGATGAAACTTTGAAGAAAACCTGAAGGACCATAAAAATGGATTCATTTTGTTCATAATAGAATTCGTATTCAATCTAGTAGCATGTATCTATTACAAGATGATGGAAGTTATTTGGAAATAAACGAAGTGCAAAAATGTGTTGATTCCTATATTGTTTTTCCTTCAACAGATCTTTTATTTGGAAAATATTGACATGCTTATTAATATTAAAAATTGTTATTGAATTCTTACATTGTGAATTTATTGTGAAATGTTCCTTTGGTAACTCATTGGAATCAACGAAAATTGAAAAAAAAACTTAGACTAGCATGTTAAATAAGAAGATACTCTTTCTAATATAAATGTGCAATTAATTAGCAATGTGCAATGTGCAATAACTGATATACATAGTGGTTTGACCAAGTAAGCTTCTGATCATATATGTTGAGCTTCACATCCTGGCTACGGGATTAGATTAATTCATCTGAATTCATAGTCATTTTAAAAATTCAATGATTTATTTATGGATTTTTAGAACTCACTTCTAAATAAATGTATTTGGTGTTTCATATCTAATCAAGTGAGATAATTTAAAAGAAGGAATGGATAAATTTGCATAAATATAGAATAGTATTTTTTATATCCGTTATCGACAGCTACTTCTAAGAATGGCTGATCCAAATATGTAGAGAGAATTCTGGTAGTTTTCAGTAATACTAGTATTAATATTGGGTCATATAGTTTAAGACGCATCCATTGTTTCCATGAGCAAAGAAAAAGTTTTATTTCATCATTAATTCGAAGCGTTTTCATATAGGATGATGTTTTCATTTTAGATGTTATGGATTCAAGGACATACCTAACCTCCAAATTGCTTCCACAGAGACTAATTTACCTCTAATAGCTAAACAGTTTTTGATATTAAAAAAGACAATAAACTGTTCAGGACAATTAAGAATAAATTTAAAAAATAAAAGCAAACGTAATGAAAATAGGTAATTCAACTATGAAATCAGTGCATAATTCTTATCGCACATATAAGTTGTAATATTTCTGGGATTTACCTTCAAAATAGTAGCCTTAGCAAGCTAGTGTTTGCAATAAGTTTAATTCTTAAAACTAAAAGATACAGTCAATGTATTTCTGTTTTAATACTTTCTAATAGTCTCCTTAAATACCAGACGATAATATGCACCATTAAGAAATTAACACCGAAAAATGGACAGCCGCCGTAAGCGGGCTCGAACCCCGATCTTCCAGTCACCGATTGGGTTTGCTGTCTATTACGCTACCACGAAATTGTACGACCTCGACAAGCTCGATAGAACATTTGCACGGGTTTTCTACTTTTGGATGCCATTCAAGGCAATTTTAGCGCTGCCTCTATAACAAATAATGAAATAAGTCTCCTCTGTGAGGTTGCAAAGCTATTATTTGATGTATGATATTTTCAAATATTCAGATATTTGTTGATGATCGTTCTTGTACACGTCTACCAACAACTTTTAGTTTACCAGACTATATTTTCTAAATGAGGAGCCAAGTTATCATGTTCGTGAGAAAATGCAGATGAAACTCTAAAGATAGGCTGAAGGGCCATAAAAAATTGATTCACTTTGTTCATAATAGACATAGTTTACTCAATCTAGAAGAATGTATGTGTTACAAAATGATCAAAGTTATTTGAAGATGAACAAAATATAAGTTCTAAATATGTAAAAGTCTACGAACTAATGTGATTTCAGATCAGGTCTAATTGCAAGATTAAGAACGCACCAAAAAACTTATTACTAACGATTCAAAAGATAAAGTCTTTACTTGGAAAGACAAAAAGCCAGTGGTTCTCTGTTTATTTTAAAAGAAAAACGCATTCTAGGACCACCCTGAGAACATCATCTTGAGCATGCTGGGAGGCAAACAAAAGGAAGTATATTAGCACGCTCCAAGCAGGGAAGTAGAAACTATTTCTAAAGTACAAATAATTAACTTTATAATATTTAAATTTTGAAGTTGAACTTCATTCCGACTTCTTAGAGTGGGGAAAAACTACGGTTAACATCAGCTCCAATTGCCATAAAACTCTCAGATGACGACTTACCTAATACTCAATCCTTAATTGAGAATTGTTTGGATTCGTTGTGCTTATTGCTTGAATTTTCGTATCACAATCAGGGAGTCGTACACTGCGTAAAAGCGGTGGCGTGAGTGTCGACTTCTGTATCTGGTCCTTAATCCCATAGTGATGTCATGCGGGCAAGTCTCCTCGCAAAATTGATTTTGACAATATTCGAAAGGATGAGACAATTCGAGGTGTAAAGCTTGACTTTCTTAGTACAATAAACATCGGGCAGGTAGGGTGGAACTTGCTTTGGATCTACCTCCACATGGTGAGTTCCAGATAGTCTTCCGCTGGATGACTAAAAGCGATTTCCCGAAAATGAACCAATCTTAATATTCTTTCTGTGAATTCTGTTGGGAGTTCCTTCGTCAGCTATGATGAAAGAAGCGTATTCTGAAAAATATATTGTAATCCACCCTATAATGGTCAGGGTATCTCCTATTTAAAAAAAAATATCCGTGAGAAACAATTGTAGGAATTTAAGATAATAAGACCAATAAGATAGCAAGGGTTCACTTTCATCATGGGGAGAAATATGTCAATACGACCAAGATTTGCGATATTTTTCCCAGTCAGTCTACCAATATGATTTATCATTGGAAAAAATTCTCACAAACCGCGAGGCTACTGATCTGTTGGTTTTTTTTTCGTTTGATTTATATAGCATCGTGATCGAAATAAACCGAGGTTAGCCTAATTTACACATAGATTGAACTAAATTATCTTCAACATAAATCGACTGATATGAATCGAGAAAATGAGCATAGTGTGGCGGATTTGATCCGATCAGCTTAGAGGTCCACCTACAATTTTTTACGCAGTCGTTTGTGTCAGATTCATAATTTTGTACCTCTTTGACACGCAATTTCCTTTCCATGTGGTCACGATATGATTAAAAACCGAGCGGTCGTAGTTACGTTAGTGGAGTATTGACTTCCTTTTCGGAAAGACTGACCGGCCATCCTGATGTTTTTAAGGGATAGTTTTCTCTCCTACTAGGCTAATTCCAAGGGCATACCTTCAAAACCATATTTTGATTTACGTTCTTCCCATAGGCCCTTCCTTTCCACATCAAGGCCTAAGGCAAGGATGCCTCAATCGCAGTAAAAATGTGGCGTACAAGGAGCACAATTAGATTTGATATTCGAAAGTGTTTATTAAACTCATTTACTATATTTAATGAATTAGGACTAAGCCCTGACCGCCCGCAATCTCCATGCATTGTGACAAGAACTCCGTCGTTAACATTGAAAGCTTTGAAAGAAGTTCTTCCCGGGGGTTTTATTTAAGGCGGCCAGCTCCCTTCCCCGAGTACCCACAATGCACATCCAATTGCTTACTCCAGAGACAATTATTTGTTGGAGCTTTTACCGGGCTTTCTCGTACATGCCTCTGGGAAATACAACAGCAATGCTCTTTGGCTTCCGAGTATCAATATGCATTGTATTATTTGTACTCACGAAGTGATACAATTTGTGTCAACTGCGAAACAAACTACTTAAAATATTCTCGCCTATTCTGAGGATACAAAATATTGGTAATAGAAGAAAAATGGCTCATCCAACTGTTAAACAGTGTCCAATCCAGATAACTGGTTAGAAAATTTTACTTTTGGTATTCATCCCAAATGAAGTACCTAGATTCCACGGATTTATTACTGTGTGATATTAACCACATTAGAATATCAATGTGAGACAAAATGCAGCTGTAAAGACCAACATTGCGATGCTATTGGTTCTTAAAGTGACCATTTACCATAATTTACATGGTAAGTGCATTAGAAGATTTCGGCAAAAGTCTTGTTAGATTAATTGCCACCATCATAACCTTGTAACCAACGTTTTTGAGCCTAGAGCCTCAGCATTGGTACAAATCATCACATTAAACAGGCAATGGACAATTTTCTTTTGCCTGTGGGTATTCTATTCAGAAAACGGTCCTCAGGCTGTGTATTCATGCAGTCAATCCGATATCCATCATTGAAGATTTTGGCACCTGGTTATTCTTGAACCCATCAAAGTCAATATTTCTAAGGGTTGCTTAGTATTCACGATAACGGAGCTTGATTAAGAAAGAAAATATTTTGATTTTAGACAAAAAGTCCGAGATCAAGTTTCTCTTTTAGAGAATGCGTATTATAATGTATATAAATAATTACGTTTACTGTTCACAGATGCCCGGTTGTGATTGTTTCACAAAATAGTCCCTCAGCTGCGACTACACTGAAAATATATGTTGATAAAGAAAACAAATTAATAATGGTTCTAAATTAAACAAACTATGTTTCCACGTACTTTAAGCAATGCATTGAACGCTGCTGAAATTAGCAAAGAACCATATTGAGTTATTCAACTTGGTTTACGATAAATAGGATTTGTAGTTGTATACCTTAGTCGTCATCGGCAAGTTGAACAAAACCGAAAACAACTTTTTGGCGAGGCACAAACTGTGCCTTAAAACAACACTGTCCAACATTGAATTTCTTTCCTGAAAAGTAATAGGGTATTAAAAGATTTTTTCTGATGAATTTAAAAATTAAATTCGTTTTCCTGTATCTGGTCTCAATTTAAAAAAAAAAGATGATTTCACTTTTCTGGAACTAGGTTGGAAAAATATGGAAAACAGAAATCCTGAATATAATATTATTAGTATTCATTATTCATACACTTGAATATATTAAACCCAAACGTTCATTAATATAAAATGAATACTTCCCCCTGCCTCCCGTAACAGACGAAAGTACAGAAACTTTTGCAGGGAAGAAGGGAAAAGTGACCGTCGGAGGGAATTTTACCTACCAAGAATTGGCAACACCGGACGACGCTGAAACAATTGAGTATCTTGTTTGTTCGTATGGTGAGCTTTATTTCGCTGTTCAATTAAAGTGCTATAGCAGATAGACAACATTGGAACCAACCTGGATCAACAACTCACCTTAGCGCCCCTCACCTGACCAACCAAACCAAAACGATCCACGACTACACCTGATTTGGCATCACACAGTAATTCCCCAATTCCATTTTTCCTTCGGCCATTTTGTATGATGTCGCAGCCTCATGCTAGAAGATTTAGTGTAAAATAACTCCTGCGGGTCAAATTTCCGGTAGACCGATAGCGCTGATATTTTCCTAACAATTAACAGCGTCGTTAAAAATATTTGATTGTTTATTTTATCGAAATACGCTATGGGATATTGATAAACTTTAACATTCTACAGTTTAGTGCTACCAAAAGGATACATGTACAATAAAAATGAAAATTATTTTCGAGAACAATAGCTTTTAATAAAATGACTACAGATATTCAGCCCAGTTAGAGATCACTTAAACTAACTAATACGTCAATGTAATCTAAATGTCACTGTTTTGAACGATCCGGAGGAATATCTGAAGTGAAGCCCTATTCAGATCAGATCTCGAAGAACTAAACACGTTAAGCGTAGATGAAAATGACTTAAACTAATGTAAGTTAACCCAAGCTAGTGTAGCTTTTAAATGACCCGAGGGAGTATCTAAAATGCAACTTGTTATTTCCTGGGTTATCAGAATAGCCTACCCCAAAATTCTAAAATCCTCTTTCTTCACTTATTTCGTTTACATATCAAAAAATATAAAGTTTCTAAGTGTGTTCGAGAATTGTGTGGGGGTTACATACCGCATTAGCAGATCTCGCAGAATCAACGATTCAATAGTTTGCTATAGTCGACAGCATATTATTTACGGATTATAACCAAATGTATCAAGAACACTATATTTTTCATATTCAGTGTAGGAACGGAAGTAATACAATAAAAATTAAATATCGTTTTTAAAGTTATTGAAAATTTTAAAATTTAACTTACCAACATCTTTCATCGAATATACGCTTCTTCTTTCATAAGTCGAATATTATTTGAACAAACGTAATTCGGTACCTAGGAAAATTATGTTTAATTGTTTGATTAACAATAATTAATCACGTAACAATAGATACCCATTTTTACATAATTTATATGTCAGTTTTCTTGTCAAAGATGTAAATTTCATCAATCAAGAGGACAACAAATTCAACAATAACGAATGCACTTAAATAGAACCACATTTCGTCTTGCTGAATAAAGGAAAGGGAATTATCAATTCTTAACAAAAATTGATTAATTTAAAAGTAATCACTAGCTAATTATAGACTGGGGATGCATTTTTCGAGTAATAAGCTTTCTGAGTAATGAATTGTGAATACCTTGTAGAACGCATTATGCATACCTTTTCGATATTCTTCTGGTGCAATTAGGTAAAACTGACAAAACTCCACTCAGGAAGGTTTCAAATGGAACTGCACTCTTCTTGCCAGCATACACAGAAGAAAAAATGATGTAAAATTAAACTGTAACATAATACCAGTGCCAGCGCAACTTTTTGGGGTTTATGGTTAGAAGCCTGGTCAAGTCAACAAAACTAGTGTTGTTTTAAGTGCTTCGATATTATAAAATACTTCCCTAATGTAGATCCTAAGTTCACGATGTAAATTATTCTAAGCACATTAAATTCAATTTCAACACTATTTAAAAGTAGCAACGTTCAATTCTCTATTTGTCAAGGTGAACGACCTTTAGTACCTGAAATAAGCTGTTACATGAATCTTAAATTATCGTAAGTTATAATAAGAAGAGTTGCTTTCAGTGCAAAAGAAACTATTTATCTAGTTTAATACAAAAAGATCTGCAGTTGGACCAATCAAACACAACGTTTCTTAAAACCCATGATGACTATTTATGCTTTCCTATTTGGATCATATATATTATTTCTTTCATTATTTTTAGATCATATATTATAAATCACAGCCATACTCAATCCACTACTGGGTGAGACCTCTCCCCGAAGGAAGGAGATTGGTCTACTGTTTCCACGCTGGCCAGACGGGTTGAGAGAGGAGAGTCTAAGCTCTCACTGTGATCGCCACTATCTTTTATTCATAGCAGCTCCCCAGTTGCATCAGGATGCTGAGTGGGCACCGTTCCAGACCCACATACCTTGGAAAAAATACTTGGCACCGCCGGGAATCGAGCCCGGGACCCCTCAATCCGTAGTCAGACACGCTAACGACTAGGCCAACGAGCATATATACAGGCGCGGCTCCGAGGGGGGCGATAGGGGCTATACACCTCTCTTGACATCCAGGTAGGCATGTACACTGGATAAAATGGATTTCAATCCTACTTTACACTTAATAAAGTAACACGTGAGTGTGCTTTACACTGTATAAAAAGATGTATTGCGTAAAAAACGTAATCAGAAGGCAATTTTGATGGAAACAGACTAGCGGATTACAATTGAGAGAAATAAGCAGATTTCATTCCTTTACCCTGGCGCTCAACTTTTCACTGGGTAAAACTGTATCTTGCTAAGCATCTGCCATGTTTTATGTATAAGATATATTGATATGACTGTTTTTTTAATCAGATAATATTTTCTCGGATTTTTAGAAATGTCATCAACATCAGGCTCACATTTTAGCAGAACATCCACTCCCAGTTTACACGCATTGTTTTAGCCACTTTCTAAACTTTTGTAGGTAAGTCATGTGAAGTTAAATGCATTAGAAATATGACAACTAATGTTGGTCGGATATCAGTATTTCTTTCGGAATCACCAAAACGTACTACTGTCTTCAAAACTGTTATTTCTGAGTCTGAAATTGTTAATGCAAAGAAAACCAAACTTATAGCACTTTGTGCGATACGTTGAGTAGAAAGACACGAATCTGTAACTACATTCATAGAACTATTTCCTCATATTCTGGCAGCAGTAGAGCGCTTAGAAAATGAATGTAGCGATGAAGTGTCCAGCACTGCTTCGAGCTATAGTGCCACTTTAAAACGTAGCAATTTTATTGTCACTTGAAATTGTAGCTCACTGCGTTTCTTTCATCCTAAAACTAAGTAAGAATTTGCAGGGTCCAAACTTAGATATGTCGGTTACAATCACTAATGTAAGAAATGTCCTTCAGGAACTCAGAGAATTGAGACTAAATGTGGATGCAGAATTCTCACGTATATTTGATTCGGCGTATAAAAGAGCTGAAGATATCGGAGATGAAATTAGATTTCGAAGGACCGGTGGTAGAGCAACGGACAGGGAAACCTCAAAAAACAATACTTCAAAAGAACAATATTTATTCCTTAATCATTTCATGGAGCAGCTTAAAAGAAGATTTGATAAGAGATTAAGGCAAATTCTTCCTATGGAGGGACAAATTTCTGCCAATCGACATCCTTTGTGGAGAAAAATGTGGAATAAAGCAGAAGAGGAGAAGAAGGAAATACCTGATACTGCGGTATATGTACTTCAATACTGAAACAAATTCTGTCCGAATATAAGAATTCTTCTCCAAATCTTTGCTAATTTCCCAGATTTGACTGCTTCTGCAGAAAAAAAATTTTCCACTCTGCGACGACTGAGAACATACTTGAGGAGCACAATGTCGGAAGAACGAATAAAAGGCCTTGCCTTAACAATTACTCACAGAGAAAGAAGTTTTGATGTGAGAGAAGTGATAAATGTTTCTTCCAGAATAAAGCCCAAGAAGAATGGAGTTAGACGATTGGTTAAATGATTGAACGATTTGCTGTCAACCTAGAATAGCTGTCTCATTAGCCGATAGCAAATTGCTAGTATTTCAGTAGTTAATGCAATAAGAAATGCAGAACAGTGTACTACGTGATTCTTAATGTTAGTCTTATTAAAATTAGAGTACGTAGTGTGTATTCTTTTGTACAGATACAGATGCTTATCAGAATAATGGAAACACCTGAACGAAAGTGCAACTTACCAGATTAATATGGTGTCGGGCCACCTTTCGCCTTCAGAACAGCCTTGATGCGACGTGGGATGGAGGCATAGAGGTCGTGAATGGTAGCAAGTGGAATATTACACCATTCCTCGTGCAGGGCATCGGCCAGTTCTGTGAGAGAGGATGGAGGTGGAAATCGTCGCCGGAGTCGTGTTTCCAAGATGGACCACAGATGTTCAATTATGTTGAGATCTGGGGATTGGGCGGGCCAGGGGAGGTGTTGAACTTCATCCCGATGTTCCTCAAACCACGCTGCAACAACTCCAGCTGTGTGAATGGGTGCATTATCATCCTGGAATATGGCGTCATTGTCCGGGAACAACATCCGGACCATAGGATGCAAGTGGTCTCCTAAAATTGCGACATAATCGTTGGCAGTGATGCGTCCGCGAAGTGTGACCACAGGACCCAATGAAAACCATGATATTG
>JAGDQP010046479.1:0-15288 GCA_022664845.1 Lepisma saccharinum
ATAATAATAATTCGTAGCAGATGTCTGCTAACATCACCGTTAATTTGACATCTGTATTTTTATATTCTTTTTATTGGCAACCCTGCGTTTTCAGGTTTTTTTATGTCATTTTTCTGCTAGAATGTCTGCTAGAATCACCCACGTAAATTTTACTCTTCATAATCCACATTTATGCCAAATGTTGTATCTCAAGGTCAAACGATGTGGAAAATGGATTGTTAGGTCCACCATTTTGTTTCCAAGATTGTGTCTTTGGAAACATTTCGCAATATTGCCTTAACTACTATAGATGATGTACCTTCATGCCAAAATTCATGTTTCTAGCTTATCCTGAACACCCTAAACAATATTAGTGAGTGAGTGAGTGAGTGAGTGAATGTTAGTGTATGAATCAGTTAGCCTAAAATACGCAATTTCAGAGGTCCACAACTCAAACATGCTTCAAGCTACGAATTGAAAATTTTGCACACCTTCACATATTTGCCATGTCTCCGTAACATTGAAAGCTCATATTCCTATCTTTTACATCTTTTCTCTTACGGGGACTCGAAATCGCCGATTTCGCCAAAAAGAAAAACCTCTTGTTCCTGTATAACATGCTTCTGGCAGTGCTGACGTTTTGTGACGCGCAAAACTTTGTGGGTAAAGCAGAAACACTGTAATATAACGCGAGGTGGTAAGGTTCACGATGTTCGAGCCTTAGATTTGGTGGTGGTGGGCGTGGTGAGTTTAGAACCGCCACCAGCCTTATTGTCTGAAGATCATGAAGCTTGCCACCTGGCGCTAACTTCCAGTGTTCCTCTTATATGCTGTCGCCGAGGAACTTGGCTTATTTATCTTCCATTTCAACTCATTTTAGGGCTGAATAGGTTGGCTGAACATTTTGCACCTCTGGTGTTTTTGCTCAGATTTCACAGTTTTTCTGCGTGTATAATATCGTTCTCGGAACTGCAATGCCCCTATGTGGCAAACTATGAACTTTTCACGAAGGACAAAAGTCGGTTCTGGACTAAAGTCTGGAATACAATTTAGGTACTAAAAAGCTGCTATATCTCAGAAAGTAGTTGTTTCCACATGGTTTTTTTTTCTAAAGTATGCACAGTACACAGAACTATAAACTGGTACCAAAACATAAAAAGTTAAAAAAAACTTCCATATATGGGGTGTTGTGAGTGACTTTGTCTCATGTATAAAGAAAGAGTCATTTGCATACTAATATTATTTTTTTCTTTATTATTCAAATTTTACGCTATAACTGGATTGTATTACGTGTGATTGTATTTTAATTTGTAAATAATGCTATTGCCTCTTCTATTTCCTACTGTTCTGCCGGCAGCTTTTCCTTTCTATTTTCTTTCTTTTCCCTAGGATTAAAGTTTTTTTGAATTTATTAATTGTAATTTTTATATTTTTGTACAAATGTATATACATTTATAGTAATTTCAAAGTGTGCTTTTTGTAGCTCAAAAGTTGGTTGAACGGAGAATTTTCCATGCCTCTCTTTGTATCTGTACTTGCAGCTAAAGAAGAAGACGATGGACAAGAAGGCGGAGTTCGGTGAAGTAGAGGGCCACAGCACCGACTGAGCACGACGATACAGCGAGTTTTGGGGGGGATGGTCCCTGTTATTTTATAACTTTTTGAGTTGTTTTAACTATTGGGCTTTTTGGTATAAAAATTGGAACCGTTTGCTTGCAAGGGGTCAGTTATTCTCGGTACGGTATATGTTCAAGTCGACGTTAGGCTGAGATGTAAAGCCTGTTCGTATCAGCTAGGCCAAGTAGTCACTAAGCTGCGAGTAGGACTGGACATAGAATTTTTCTTCAGTATGTAAATCAGAAGTTAGAATTTTAGATAGAACCCGTACTTTGAATTTCGGCAAGGATATCTGCAGCGGCTAAGTTCGAATGCTGCAAAGAGTTTTACTGCCGGGAAGTAAAAGCTACAACTATCGAACGCAAGTCCGCAACCCAGAAGAGAAGAAGGTGCTGTAAGTTAATCAGTTTATTTTTCTCTTGATTTTGGCTGGGACATTTATAAATTTCAATTCACTACAATTTTATCCAACGTTTCGCTGCACTTCATAGATATTTGCTGTAACGTCCACCCCTAGGATATATATATATATATATATTTTGGAACGCTTGTTCTGCGAATTTTGTCGTTTCCATGTGTTGCAATGAAGATGATTCCTGCCAAGAAGTAATTTCCGCAGATGAAATTATCGCATTAATGGGATCCCGGATGTCTTAGCATTCCCAGTACTACCGGTACGTCCAACAATATTCAAGTGTACTCGAGGACCCCGGATATGGTAGTACTCATTAATAGTTTTGCTCGAACTCGAGCTCGGCGTGAAGTGGACTAAGAAAGTCAGCACCTATTTTTTTCTTAAATAAAAGACATCTGGCATCATTGATGGAAAAATGTTATCTGAGATCCTTTGAGGAAAAGTTTAAATCAGAGGGATTATTCAGTCGTTTCAAGTACTGCGAAGTGCTAATGCTATTTGAGCGTAAGTCCCAATCAAAGCCAATTTTAATTACTGTGAGAAAATTAAATTGTACGTTGGAGGTTCGCTGTATCGTTGAGTTCACGTTTCAGAGACAGCATCTACGATAATTGTGTACAAATAATTTTGTCTTGTTACAATATCTGTATATTATCTCTATTATAAAATGGACATAACGTTTCCAGATCATAAACGAAAATTTGTTTAAGGGAGGAAATGCTGCATTCCGTTAGGTAATTTATATATTGATTGAATCACAAATTCCGGACAAAATTAAGTTATTAGTATCAACATATTTCTTTCTAGTTGCGCTCCAGATTGAAGATAAAGGAAGTTCGAGGATTTGTAGCAAGTATTGCGGGTTGCGGGGTGACGCCTACGTAAATCCGGGAATAAGTTTTTCTAGTTAGCCCAATCTTCGAAGTCGCTAATTTCTTCCCAGGAACAGAAGACTGTTTATTTTGGATGCTAAACGTAGATTAAATATCTCCAAACAGACGTCAGCGTTAAATCCGCAATAGAGGTATTGCAGTTCCGATGACGATATATGTATACTCGTTTTGCTGCTCCCCTTTATCGTAACCAGACTTGTCGGGGGTTGGCCTCCATGGTGAAGATTTTTCCCCATACCACCAGGGGGCTTCGCTCCTGAAACCTACTTGTGATGGGACACCTTCATACCAAATTTCGTTTCTCTAGTTTCAGAAATGGGCATTAGGCGGTCATTTTGGATTAAAGATGGCGAAATTTTTAACATTTTCTTATATTCTCGTGACCTTCATATCATATTTCATTTCTCCATCTCGAACGGTGCGGAAAATGGTTTTGGGCTGCCACTTTGAATCCAAGATGGCGACGTTTTCAAAATGTAATATTTACCTAAGCTAATCTTGATAATACACATTTATGCCAAATTTCGTATCTCTAGCTCAGTGTGGAAAATAGATTATGAGGTCCGCCATTTTAGTTCCGACATTGTGTCTTTGGAGACATTTTGTAATATTTTCGTAACCTACTAATATTAATGTACAGTCATTCTGTATTTCATTTCTCTAGCTCCAGCCATTTTGTCTGTATTCTATGAAAAATTAATTTTATTGGCCATTTTGGATCCAACATGGCAACTTTTTTAACATTTTCTAGTATTTTCTTATCCAACTAGCGGTGATGTACCTTCATACCATATTTAGTTTCTCTAGCTTTAGCCATTTAGGCTGTGTATTCTTTGAAATTTCAAGTTTCGCGGCCATTTTGAATAAAATATGGCGACTTTCTCAAAATATCGGAACTTTTCTTTTATTTAGTTGTCATCCTCCCCTTCACGTCAAGTTTCATGTTTCTAGCTTATTCCGAATACCCTAAATAATATGATGAGTCAGTCAGTGAGTGAGTGAGTCTGTTAACCTAAAATACGCAATTTCAGGGGTCCACAACTCGAATATGCTTCAAGCTACAAATATGACATTTTCCACACCTTCACATATCTGCCATCTATTATTAACTTTGAAAGCTCATTTTCCTATCTGTAACACCTTTTTTTCTAACAGGGCATCGAAATCGCGGATTTCGCCGAGAACTCTTGTTCCTGTATAACATGATTCTGGCAATGCTGACGTTTTAGGACGTGGAGAACTTGACTAAATGCACTGCCGTGTGTGTTGATAGATTAATTAAACGTTGACATTGTATCAAATGCTGGGAAGGCAATTTTAAGAGAACTGTCAGGAAATCACATTGGCAAAAACGTTGCCTTCGAATTAGATATGGATTTTAACCATAGCTGCTCGTACATTCTGATTATTTTTTTTTCAGAATTATTGCTCAGTCACTCTATGAAAGTAACGGTATTAAAATAGAGGACCTAATTTTTCCTTTCCCATTTCTTTTTTTTAGGGTTGTCCTCACCAAGAGACATAACATCTTCAATGAAATTTGGAGCTGTCTATAATAGAGTTTAGGAAAGTTAATGAATAATGATATTGTTGTATTACTTTTCAGATTCAATCATGAGAGGGTCCTTAAACTGAATAGCAAGTAATATAAGTAAACTAAAGAAATGAAAATTATCAAGTTCAAAAGTGATTAGAAGCGGTAAAATGTACCCCCAGTACTAGATAAACTTTATTTATTTGTATTTTCGTGAGGTTTGCAAATATGATCTATGTGGTTATATCGTTTTCGTATATATACAGTAATTGCTACTTTTATAAGTTTACCTACTCAATCCTTATGGTCCAGACGGTAACCTCGCAGACTTCTGATTGACAATGAGCCGATACCCCTACAGCCGAGCATAATGACTGAGTAGGTCCTCAGCTTTATCAGGCGAATGCTAAAATGATATCTTAAGAAAGGCCCTGGTCGATACCATCCAAATCCTCTACATAACCCGTCAAGGCTGGAGCTGAAGATGCGAAAAAAATGTAAATAAAAAGTGTGTTAACCAGATCCTATAGTATACTTGTTGCTTCGTGGACTTTGAATTAGAGACATACAGTTTCTAGCCCCCACTGTCAACAACCCTGTTTCAAGTTCTTTCATTTTACCAGGTCTACCGTCCCATGTCATATGATAGACTTCCATGATCCATAAACAAGGAGTTCTATGATATCTGTCGACTTCATGACCACCCGAATATAATTCTTCCCCTGTCCGGGAGTTTAAGTCCCCCATAAAAAATGTCCCCCAACTAACTTCCCCTAACTTTTATTGAGTTTCTGAATATAATTTCCACAGTATAACTTCGAAATTAGGTTCATCCCAAGTGAAAAAATCGATCCGATTGGCTTACAAGATATGTAAATGATACTTCTGAAACACGAGAAGAAGGACCAGAGCATGAACTGTGTTTACAGACTAAAATTAGTTTTACACAACAAGACAAATCAGAAGTAAAATGAATTTCTAAATTTAAGAATAAAGTGAAGCTTCAAAAAGCAGAATCATTTTTGGCCCAATTGTCAGGTAAAGGTACAACATATCCTACTGTAATTCGGCACGCTAGAAGCTTTAATTTGAAAGATTTTCGCCTCTTTAAAATCAATCATTTTGTAAATATCGATAAGCATTTAATTTCATTCCACAGACACTCACCCAAAAAATATTTGAAATTTTTCACAAAACAATACATTTCGGTTTTGACAAAACACTGAAATCGATCAATTTAAGAGTATATATTTTAAATGTTCGAGTTCAACTTAAAAACTGGCTCGCAAAATGTATAATTTGCCAACTTTCAAAGATAACACAGGAGAAATGTATTCCAACGCCTGTATCATTTCCTATAAAGACACCGTTTTCAGAAATCATTTTGGATTCTACTGGGAAACTTACTTCATCCCCAAGTTCAAAATTACAATGTGTGATACTATGCCGAGATCGTACAACAGGATATTTGATAACAAAAGCAGTCCCGAACTTAAAAACGAAACCGAGCATAGATTTTCTGATGCAAAATATATATTTTTAATTTATTGTATAGCCGCAACGATTTACTTAGATCATCTACCTGAGCACCTAAACTCTGATTTTAGAACATTCTGCACAAATTAAGGAATTACATTAAAATTTGCGCAAGTACAAGGCCATCTAAACCTTAGAAACGTGGAGAGGAACGTTGCCAACGTAAATTCTATACGTTTATTGATGTCCGAGACAGAGAAGCATAGTATACACATGTTCCTCACATTACTTTCCACCTAAATTAAAGTATCCATAGTACATTTGGAGTAAGCCCATTTTTCATTCTGCATTCATTTGAGGCTAGACAAATAGCTGAAAAAAATAGTCTATAATCCGTATAATAACCCGTCACTCAGTCAAAAATTAAAAATGATAGAAGCAACTAGGAAGTTTACAGCGGAAAAGTTGAACGACAGATTTGAAGTAGATCGACGCATAATTCTACAACAGGGACAAGTTTTGAAATTCCATCCCAATCAAAACGTTTTAGTGTTGTCTTTGGCCTTCGGAGCTAATGTTTCCAAACTTTTTCCGAATAGATTTTCTATTCCTTCGAAAATTATATGCGAAATAACACGAAACACGTATGAGATAGAATACGCCGGTAACAAAGGCGATAAATGTATAATAACGGTAGATTTCACTCGCTTACGTTCGTATGTAACTCTTGATTAAACATCGGTTTGAACAAATAAAAATACATTAATGCCATTTGAACATTAATCAACAGACGCGATAGCATTTGGTTATTTGTGAATTTTTAGTTTTAGTTCTAGTTATGGCATAGCAATACTATTCAGAACATACTAGTTGTTAGAGATACTTCTTTGTTTCAAGCAATGCCGTTTCGAAAACCGTTTTTTTTATTTTCTGAAATACAAATAGTCTTACAGGAGATTCAATCATAAAGTAAAAGGATACAGTTTTTCATTTTAAAACAAAAGATGACATGCATGTCTCCAACGTAAAGTTGATAATGATAATAATATTTTGCTTCGAATCGTGTATAAAATAGTGTAATATGTATAGGGAGATCTCCACAGAAAGTCATACATAAATAGTATCCAGAAAATAGAATATATGAGGTAAAGATATATGCAACGTAAACTGATGACGTAGAAAATAAATAAATATCGACGTGAACGTTATACGTACGATACAGCTTGAACATAGTTTAACTGCAAAGCATCAGTACATATTTCATACACATTGAGGTTCAATGACAGAAAGTGTACAATTTTTGACCATCTGAAAAGTTTTTCGTTGAAAACAGCTAAAATTACTCACTCTATACTTACTCATAGTATAAGGAAACGTAGCGACCTAGATCTAAGTTTAGGAGATCATCCCAGACATTCACTCCGAAAAATGAAAAATAAATTTACGTTACCTACAGAAATTTTTCGACAACCAACAGTGTTTTTCCTTTCTATAGCACCTTTCAGCATTACATTTAATTACTTTCCAAATAACTTCCTTTAGTAACTAGTGGAATAAGATTTTGAACTTACCTATGGGAAAAACAGAAAAAGCAGAATATTAATACACAGTTAATTCAAATTTATCACATATGTAAATTCAATTACTCAAGAAAAGACATACATATTTAAAAATTAGACTAAAAATTAAATTACCTTAAATGAGGAAAACTTGTATTGTCTCCTCTGTCGTTGTGTAGTCTACATAAAAATTATGACGACGGATAAAGTAGTTGCGCCGCACGTCGGCAGCTAACATGTCCAAAATTTGCTAAATATTTACTGCGACCTCGTCCTTTAACTCGATTTTATTGGCTAAATAAAACAATAAATCTGAAGTTCAACCGAACGGTCCAACCCAGGCAAAACTAGAACTGATTGTCATCAAATTCGGCAAAAAAATCGGCTCTTATAACCTGTATGCATGATGAACGATAGACGATGAATACGCCTTTGCTTTATTCCAAATTCATAGTTACCGTTTATTGAAACGCTATAATTTTTCAAATCATGTGTAATAATTTACCTTCGTACTTTTATTTTATAGGCCAACTTCAAATGTCTGATCATAATTTAGATCTTATTCATAGCTTCAAAATTAACACAATAAAATTCATTCTAAAGTCAATAGCTTACTTATGCATACATTTGCAGTTTATATTTACAAGCCATGACCTTGATCTAGAAAAGTTATGTTCCGCATTATTGGAAACAGAACCTCTTACCACATGTGTCATCATGACGTAATTTTACTAACAAAGTTCTAGTTGAGTGTAAGTAATCATCCTTTACTACCCATCATCACAGCGATGCCAACCCTTCGTTATGAGATTCATTTCTTACCTTACTTTCGTATCCAACACGCGAGATTACAAACCGACAACGTTGAATCAAGCAGAGCGCTGCACTGGAGAACAACAAACGTCCTGATTGGTGCATGTGACTACCGAAGAACCATCTTCGAATGTGACGTAGATTGAAATACCTTGAAGGTCTAGACATATCAAGCTAGGACGAAATGCATTTCGTTTCCACTATGAAGTTTTTTCTTTCTCTCTCTATCTCCCTACGTTCTTTTCAAAATATTATGTCCTACGCGAATACGTCCTATAGAATTAAAATTTTGGTATGTTTTTCATATATATAGAACATCAATAAAATATAGTAGTTTATAACAAACGAAAGATATTTGTAACAGTGTAAACGACATGGAAACAATAGGCAATAGTTACGACGATCATAAATATTTATTTCTCTGGCTCGTAGATTATCACGGAGAAAATAACGATATGGTACATTAAATAAATATCATGACGACGTCACCTGAAATAACGGACATTGATGTTTGGACATTGTTTTTATTTTGTGAATGTAAATCGTTGTTAAGATGCTGAAATTTTATGACAACAAATCAATTTATGGTCAGTATTGAAGGCAGTAAATATTTTTCAACGTTATAGTTTAGCTTTGAATTAATGCTATTAAATATTGACTATTCTTCTAAGGAATTTTAATTTTTCTCTGCACTTCAAAGATATTAATACAAAGATATTAATATCTGATTTTTTTCTAATTTTTAAGAATTTCTCATTCAGTTTAGGTTAGTTTAGAATTTTGTAAATATATATTTTATTAGAAAAATATATATTAAGTATTTAGTTTCAAGGTTTCCTTTTCAAAATACACGCAAATAATACACACCATGCAGATAGTTGAACAAGTACATGCAGCTTATAGACAACCAACTATGGGTTCGATACTTGACTACAGTTCCATTCAACCTACATAAACAGGTAACAGTGTTCCAGACGAACAGCATGAAGAAATCCTGGAAGTATGCAGTCATCAGAATCATCCCAACAGCTGAACTAACATCGAGCCTATTATCCAACAATTTGCACACCGACCTGCAATATTAGTACCATCACGGCAATCACTGGGACTTTTTAATTTGCCCCAATAAACCCATGCTACAGTGTTAACTATCGAAAACAGTGTAATGACCTAACAACAGGTAATACCCACACCGCTGAAATGGACAGTACACTATACAAAGGATTACCTACTCACGTGAACTTCGCAATCATTACACAAACTTTCACAATTTCCATGCAAATTTCACACATGGCATCACTATTTCATGTGTGTATTAACGATGAATTCTCAGAACACAACTTGCAACGATCACAGACGTTACTTCACATATTCCAGTGCATACAACGAACATGCTGTTCCATTTATCAAACTTCATATAACACAGATAAGTTGGTGCATACATCATTTCGCACTTTGTGACACAAGTTTTACAAGCGACATTAGTGTGTTATACTTCCGTGAACGCCATACGTCCAGCAAATCTCGTGAGAATTCCTAGTTCGCCATCCCCCTTTCTCCCCGCACGTGTGGATTGCGGACAGTAGAAGATTCACTCGACAGCCGCTTGGCGTGATTAAATGATAAGTGTTTGTTTATGTATTGTAAAAGAGAGAAGCAAAGTGCTTCACAATGACAGTTTTACAAACGGATAATCTCCACTTTCACTATAGAGGATTAGTTGTTCACCGGCGCTTTGACCCCAGTCGGCAGTCACACGAGTGACTGCATGCCCTTCCCTCAATAAATAACAAAAGACAGTATGCGTATTGAAGCTTCCTCTGATGGTCCGTGTCAATAACAGAATATGGTTATTGCAGCCACTGGATGCCAGGGGTGAAATCATAGTTGTTGTCATGATATAAAAATGAAAGTAAACCGCACTCTTTGTTCTTCTCTAACCTTCAGCCACCCGCAGGAAGAAATGGTGGATAAAGTCAGGGTTACAGTCTAATACGGTGTTAAATACTGTGCAAATGTAGGTCTTGCGGGTGGGGTAAAATTTCTGATAATTGGTTTTGTAATTAAAAGTTATACTTTGACTAGATACTTCTTTGCTGGATTTAAGAAACCTGCGACTACAAGTAATCCTACTGTTCAAAGCGAAAGGATTATTTTGATCCTTTATCTTAGGAATAAATTGAAACGGCAATCCTGTAGAACGAAATTAAAATGACTAACAAATCTAAGCGCATCACATTGTTCAAACTCTAGTACTATTACATCTAAAATCCATCTAAAATCTAGTAGTATTAGTAGTAGCGGCAGTAGTTGTTGTTGCTACCGGTTTTCGAACAATGTGCAAATATTTTTGCAATACCTGTCTATATTGTACCCATTTTATTTCTACACTCATACTCTTATTATTTAAAATTAATTTCATTTCGTCATCGAGATTAGATATATTTTGATAACAATGTAATTTCTCGGTCGAAGTTAAAATAAGTTTTTTCGCATGCTGCGTTATTTAAACAGACTGGACAGTAAACCTTCTAGAATAGGTGCAAGCAATGCAGTGAGAAAACCGCCTTTTTGTACACTTATAGTTTTTTTCTTTTGTTTCAGCGTCGGTCCTTTCTTTACCTGAGCTGATTTTTATATTTCCGCAATTTGTTTTTCTCCTTTTTATTTAACGGAACATTTCCTTGTAATACGTTATAGGAACATTCACAAATAGAACGAATTAATTCGGAAACTGTATTTTATAATAATATCGCCTTGCGTGCTTTAGGTTTTGCCTTTGCTAAAAGTCTTAGAAAATGTGCGTTCTGCTTACTAGTCATTATTACGTCTATTATAGTAGAAAATAGTTGTTAAAATATATAAAATATTGAAGATAGTATTATTTTACAGGCACATAAGCATAATTGAATGAATTCGAGGTGAAAACATTTGTTTGAACACAGTGCTCATCGGGAGTATTCTATTTTAAATCAAATAGTAGGTAGCAGTAAGCATTTTGGGTTGCATCTTGATAGGCTTCCTGAATAAACTTTGCGTTACCTGGATACAATACGTGCCAGGTAATAATTTGAGCCTGGTCTCTAGGATTTTTGAAACATACTATATACTGACAATTTAATGAAATATCACGCATACCCCTAGCCTGATGGAATATATTTTGAGTAATAAAAATAACACTTAAATTCCTATGGTGGCTACTTTTGGTGTAAATATCTACAATACGGTTATTACAGTCACGCATTAAATCATTTATAATTATAACTTGCGGGCCTTCTTCCGCTGAATACTCATCATCCCGAGGCAATCCTTCTTTAAATTTACAACATGAGGAGAGAGTATAAGGGTTGCCATTCGCCATAACACCATACTATATTTTTCCATTTTTCAGCATAATGCTGTAGGAATATTTTTACAAAGTACGTGTTTCCACATCCTGTCGGGCCGGCGACAATACATATAAATGGATGTTGAAACTCCATATTCTAAAATATTATAAAATAAATTAGTAATATATTAAAACATTGTTAATATTACGATTTAATAATGCCAATACTTCCAGTACAATTTGTTTAGACAAACTAGAACATTCTGGAATAGTATTCTGTTCTAAACACTTTTGAGCATATTTCATTACGTTTTCACATAGCTGTGAACATGTAAGTTATGCCTGTTGAATACATGGCATGTGGAAATGAAGTTTTCTCCACGTATAAAGACTAAACTTTACCTGGCCATTATTGTCATCATCTGATGAACGGATAATACACTGGCGAATACTCTTAAAATTATTCGATAATGATAGCTCATAATGCTAATTAGCGCTAAGAGAAAATTCTGTGGGCAGTGAAGTTGCTGTAGTCGAATTAAAATAGCTGTCAATATATAGAAAATATGATAGAAAATTATACCAGTCTTTGAGAGAAAAACGTATAGGATCGTAGTAAATATGTAAACTAATAACTACAGAAAATGTCCCCGCATTATCATCATATGCAAGACCGACACATATTTCAATTTCATTAAAATATTAATAATGATTTAAAATTTGATTTTCCATTATTTCTTCTTCTTCTTGTCTATACATGGAAAAATAGATACAATACCATAATAACTTATTTAATCTATTCGTTGTCTTTTAAACCCGTATGGAATCGTATCATAATTATCAGCGCATCTTTTTCTTTTCGTGTACACCAACTGATAAATTTTCTTCTCCAGCCTAGCAACGATATTATGTTCTTTTATGGGAGTAATCTTTCTTTCGCTAAATACTTGAACAGGTGGAGCGTTGTTAAGTATAAACTCTTTTATATTTTGGAAATTATTTTTTTTCTAGAATTTTTATAATTGAGTGTTATTCCTCGAACTTCACATACATAAAAGTTCTCCCCATTATCGGGGTTGTATACTTCAAGTCCATAGTTCTTTGGGCGTCCGGAACAGAACTCACTAATAAACGCACCAACGTCGTATGCTTGTAACTCGTTAGTAAGTTCACCAAGCACATCACCTGTTTCTAACTTTGGCCCGTCTGGAGTATCCACATAAATTATACTATCTGTATCATAATATAGCACGTATTTACCTAATTTATCCAAATAATTGTAGAGCTCCAGACGAGCGTGGTCAGTAGTATAAACAGCTATTATCACATTTGTATTGGTGTGTGGTACACCCGTGCTATCGAGATACTGCCAATTTAAAATTAACGTATCCTACTGTTGGGCGTAGTTAATGAATAACTTGTTAACTGGAAGTTTCCAAACGGTGAACGTGACCTGCGGTGGAGATACCATCCTGGCATTTGCCTACTGGGACTCAGAAAAGTTCCGGGGAAATGTGCATTCAATGAATATCTAGTAAACTTGAGATCTCCAAAAGGTAATCAGGACCTGTACCGCATTTCAAATGATTAGTGGTACTGAGGAAAACCCCGTGGCAATGTGCAATCAATGAATATCTTGCAAACTTGAAATCTCCAAGAAGGAGATAGGAGTTTGAGCAGACCATCAGGACTTGTGCACCCGCATTTACCTAGTCGGAGTGAGGAAAACCCCAGTAAATTTGTAGTTATTGAATAACTTGTAAACTGGAGGTCTCCAAACGGGGACCGTGACCTGTGGTGGTGGTACCATCCTGACATTTGCCTAGTGGAACTGTGAAAAATCTCCGGAAATGTCCAGTCAAAGAATATGTGGTAAACTCGAGCTTTCTAAAACGAATACAGAAGTTTGAAATGGCGATTGGGACCAGTTATGTACTACATAGCAGGGATGTCAACGGTTCGATTCATGGCTCGATCGGATTGAGCCGTCCTGAGCCGCGCCTCGCACTGAGCTGAGCCGAAATGAGCCGCGGCTCACAGCGAGCCGAGTCAAACAGAGCTGAGGCTCACAGCGAGCTGAGCCGAACCGAGTCGCGGCTCACAGCGAGCCGAGACGAACCGAGCTACTGCTCAAAGTGAGCCGAGCCGAACCTAGCCGCGACTCACAGCGAGCCGAGCGCTGGCTCACACCAAGCTGAACCAAAACGAGCCGAGCCACGGCTCACACCGAGCCGAGATGATGTGAACCGCGGTTTGAACCGACCCGAAACGAGCTGCTGCTCATACCGAAGTCCGAACAGAGTCGCGAGTCACAAGAATTGTATTTCAGCTTGAAGGGGAATTTTTTGATCAGACTTTGTGTATATATATATATATATTCACAGCCATATTCAATCCACTACTGGATGAGGCCTCTCCCGAAGGGAAGAGGTGGTATTCTGCTCCCACGCTAACCAGACATGTTGGGACTTGCGAGAGCCGAAGCTCTCAACTGTGTTCACAACTGCTTTTTATTCACAGCAACTCTCCAATTGTCCTCACGATGCTGCGTCAACACCGAAATTTTGAGTCCCCCCTGGGACTGAAGTCGATATCCCTATCGACTAGGTTACACAAGATATATATATATATATATATCTTGTGTAGTAAAAAGTAATCCATTATTTTGCCAATAGATGGTTTCAGTGATCTGTATCTCGCGTTGTATAAGTCCGATCGGGTTCAACGAGATGGCGTTCAAACGAAGAGATTGCGTACTACAAACACTGTTCAGATAGTTGTCATGAGTTGCTTCAGTGTTGTGTGAGCGCGCGTCAAAATGGACACTAGCAAAGAGAAAATACGCTATATTTTACAGTTTTTCTTCGATAAAGGCGAAAACGCAAGCCAGGCGGCTGCAAATGTAAATAGTGTTTATGGTCCTGATACTGTAACAGCCAATCACGCGCAATTTTGGTTTCGTCGATTCCGCGCCGGTAATTTTGACGTCAAAGATGTACCACGCACTGGAAGGTCACGTGTCGAACATGTCGATAAAATCATGGACATTGTCGCGTGCGACCGTTATGTAAGCACTGTTTCGATTGCCCAAGAGCTAAACATTGCACAAAAAACCGTGTGGAACCATTTGAATAAGGCTGGATACAAAAAGAAGCTTGATGTATGGGTACCACACGAGTTAACGCAAAAAAACCTCATGGACAGAATTTCCATCTGCGAATCGCTGCTGAATCGCAACAAAAGCGACCCATTTCTGAAGCGGTTGGTGACTGGTGATGAAAAGTGGATCACTTGCGACAACGTCACGCGAAAACGGTCGTGGTCGAAGCGCGGTGCGCCGGCGCAAACGGTGCCCAAGCCAGGATTGACGGCCAGGAAGGTTTTGCTGTGTGTTTCGTGAGATTGGCAGGGAATTATCTACTATGAGCTACTCCCCTACGGTCAAACCCTTAACTCGGAACTATACTGTCAACAATTGGACCGTCTGAAGGCAGCAATCGTCCAGAAGCGGCCAGCTTAGGCCAATAGGAGAGGCATTGTGTTCCACCAGGACAACGCCAGGCCACACACATCGATAGTGACTCGCCAGAAGCTCCGGGAGCTTGGTTGGGAGGTTCTTATGCATCCACCTTATAGTCCGGACCTGGCACCGAGTGATTACCATCTGTTCCTGT
>JAGDQP010046480.1:0-15288 GCA_022664845.1 Lepisma saccharinum
TCTTCATTTCTAGGTTCTCTCGTATCATCCTCATTGTTTGTTTATTTCCCTTTCATATCTTTCCTGATTTTCTTTCCATTTATTGTCTTTCATTTGTGTCCATTACATTCCTTCCAATCTTCAATTTCCATAAAGTTTCTTTCCTTCACTTTAATTTCTGTTTCCTTCCTGATTTCTTTTTTTTTGTCATTTACTCCTCTGTCCAGTAGTTTTCTTTCCTTCAATTTTCTATGTTTTAGTTTTAATTCATTTTATTCTATATACTTCGTTTCTTCACCCGTTGATTTCTTTTCATTTTAATTCCCTAACTTTTTGTTCCTTTCTTTTCCCCAACTGTAAGTTTCTTTATTTTATGTGCTTTTAGTTGCTATTCTTTCCTTTTAGTTTAATTTCCTCTTCCATTTTGTTTTCTTTTCGTTTTAATTCTTTCATTTTCTACATTCTCTGTTCATCGGCTTGAAGAAACCATGTCTTATTATTACCATCATTTTCTTTATAGATGTTATAGGATAGAGGTAATGTAAATTATAATATAATAATCATAATTACAATGCTCATTGAAGGACAAAAATACTTTAATAACATAACGATCCTTTTCTTCAGTAGGTCACGTTCTTCTCAATATTGTGATAGAACAGATTTTTTTGGAAATTAATTTCATGCAGGAAACATAGGTGGACGCAATAATATTTACACACCTTATTTCATAGCAATCCAAACTAGATAGTAATTTATACAAGAAATCAATAAAATATATTGCAAATTTTTTTTTGTATTCATGAACAATGTCTTACTAAAAAAGGACAGAACATTAAAGAACAATTGGAAAGCAGAAGTCAAGCTCAAACCTAATTTATCAACTGGCAATTGAGTTTTTTTCTTTTATGCTAAACTAGTCCAATATTCAATTACTCGTACATTTTTTCCATAATTGCTAGTAAAAGAATTAGGTGTTCCATCGAAAAAAGATCCTATTATGCTAATTCAGCTAACTCATTCAGCCATTCCAAGATATTCTCTCTCTCACTCACTCACTCCTCCCACACAATTTCTCCAGCTGCTAGTCTAAACTCCATTTGCATGTGCAAAAATGTACTGTTGCATTATTTATCTGCAAGAGGCCACTATTAATCTTCTGCCTTTGTGTTAGCGAAAAGCTCTACTGCCCGTTTTTTCTCTTTCTCTGTTTTTGCAACCTCTATCTCTGTCTCATTCATTCGCTCTCTGCCTAGCTCTCACGTTCTCTCATTCGCGCTTTCTCCTTCACTCCTCCTCACCCGTGCACCCGGAGACCCTGATCTGGCTTTCAAGATCACACGTGGAACGAAAATTGAATGTCTAACTCAGTGTTGTCAACTGTATGATACGTAATTTCTCTTTTTTTTTTTTTTTTTTTTTTTTTTTTTTTTTTTTTTTTTTTTAAAGGCCTTAAAATAAAATTCAAATTCAAATTTTTATCTGTAACCCTAAAACTGGCAAATCTTCATTTAATTAGCTTTCTACTAGCAAATAATTTACTCTTGCACCTCAACGAAAGGTAGAGAGAAACTGATTTCAGATTTGGGTTTAGTGGCTTAGATTTACCAGCGATTTACCAAAGGACTTTGAGACTACAGCGCTCTTAATTTCTTTACGTTTCTCGTATTTAAGAATTCAGGCTAGTTTTACTATGAAATTCAGTAAGTTATCATCGGGTCCGCTGTTCATAAGTTTATTTCGTTTCGTCGTTTTTGTGGGGAAAACTGGGTAAATATGTTACACACTGCTGGGCGATAAGAACAGATACTCATGAATATATTAGAAAGATGCCACCAGACAGCAGTAAACTCTCACTTTGTACTGGCTCAGTGAGCAGCGCCACAGATCAACAGCCACTGTACGGCCCTGACTTAGCCCCGAGTCATTTTCCCTTGTTTGGTTCGCTTAAAGGGCATCGTGGCAGTAAACGTTTATCGGATGATTCAGACGTAGAACGTAGCTACTTGTAATCTATTTACTGACTTTTCCTTTTATATACAAACTGATAGTAGTGTTGCCAATTTAAACATTTTGTTTCAATTTTGCAAGTAACTATATTGAGGCCTTGTATCCATAAATTAATTAAATTAAAATACGCTGACAGCGCTTATAGACTACAATTTATTACAAAAAGAAAAGAACAGCAGAGTGTAACAGTTTCAATATTCCATCAACATCTCAAAACAAACATTGTCTGAGTATTTGTCAACATGTTATAATGTTTAAATTTATTCATGGCCTTTAGGCATCTAAGGCTCAGACCGGATAGGGGAGGGAAAAGGATTCGGAAAGGCGACAGCCAGGTCCTATGTTGAAGGTACTATCCCGGAATTTGCCTGGTCTGACTGAGGAAAAACCTTGGAAAATCCCCAGTCAGGATGGTTGAACTCTGGGATCGAACCTATGACCTCCCGAATGCTACGCCAACACTCTAGCACTGAGCTACGGGGGCTCGGTCTCTTTATACACTTTGTTTCCGTTTTATTCATGTATTTTCTGAGCAGGCAATTATGGGCTAAGCCAGTAGTTCTCAAACTTGTTTGTATTGCAACTCCGCAGGTAATAGCATGTTTAGCATTCAGAGTGTAGGTTTCACCAATCTTCGTTAAGAGCTAACGAATATTTAGGAAATTTTAAGTGAATTGAAATAATTACATTATACATTAGACGATTCGTTAAATTCTTAATGAAGGTTGGTAAAACCCACCAAGAGACTTGAGTTCACAAGTAATCGTCGCTAACTGAAAATTGTATAATTATGAACTTCAAAACAGCCTCCACTTTTCGTGTTAGAAGCTGGGGACACCAAGAAGTTCTTAATCTTGTGCTGACGTCACAACCCTAGTCAATCATAGCTCTATAAGCTCTTGACAATGATAGAAGATGACATCCCTTGGTGAGTGTTATTTCAGTCAATGAGATCAGGAAAATAACAGACAAATCTTTAGTTTACGCACCACACTGAAGTTTTCCTGGTGAATCTGACGAATGCACAGGAAAACTGTCATATGGGTACAGAACGAGAATCAATTTTTCTCCGCAGTACTGATTCAAATTTCGCGACCGAGATCACTACAATTAGAGAGAATCTACCGACTTCGAAAATTAGTTGGCAAATGGCATATATTCAAATAAAAATCAGATGGACGTTAATTTCTAAGGACATGACAAAAACAGTACTAAAATGGTCCTTTTGCTACACAAAAAGAATACAAAAACAGCTCAGCACTTTACTAATTAAAGCAATGGAAAAAGATCAGAAAAAAATCAATCTCTTTTTCTCCCATAGTTCCCAATTATTTCTAGAGGGAAGAGATTTACGAATTAACTAATCTCGCTCTATCGGAACGGATCGAAACTGAATCAAACAAAAGAGAAATGACTATATTTTTCTTCTTCTATTCCATTTGCTATTCAACGGTCTGTTAATGACATTTTAAAGTTTGGATCTAATTAACAAAACCCTTTTCAAGATCAGTGCGCTAAAATAACGAAGTTCTCTTACCGTAACAACAAGATGTGAAGAAATATTATGGGAACGGCTTTTTAAACACTTGCGGATTTTTTCCCTCTCCTTTCCTTAATTTTATTTTGTGTTTCGGCATGTTATACGAGGTGCAGTTGATAAATTCTTGGATTTCTGCTGATTGCTCTGTACACATCTAGCGAACCTCAACCTTAAATAAAACAGTGCCCTGTGAAAAGGCACAAACTGTGTGTACTGCCATTATATGTACTGCTGATAACGAATTTGAATTTTATTTATGACCTTTAGGCATCTAAGGATCAGGCCGGGATAGGGGAGAGGAAAAGATTGGGGCAGGTGTCGGCCAGGGTCAATGCTGAAAGTGCCATCCCGGAATTTGCCTAGTGTGACAAGAAACCTGGAGAAAATCTCAGACAGGATGGTCGGCTGCTAGGATCGAACCCAGGACCTCCCGAATGCTACGCCAACACTACCACTGAGCTACTGCGATACTGCTAGAAACAGTTTATGATGTCTTTACTTGAATGGAATTGAGGTCATTAGTTTCAGCTATCTGTACCTGCTAGGTGGCAAAAGTAGGTGAATGAAGCCAAGCAGTTCCATTGAGTGACCACTGCAGTGACCTGTGGCTATGGGTTGGGTAAGCAACTACAGTGAACGTATATGAATAGATCTTAAGTCAAAAGAGCCGTAAGTGTTGTTTGCATGGGAAAAAGATAAATAGCACACTGCGCTACGTCTGAAAGGATTTTACAGAAGTGAGATCTGTTGGTGAGCAAATTCGTTTTGGACAGGAAAAGGAAAATAAGCAGGAGTGTTTCGCTATGTTTAAGATCATTTCCCATGAGTGTTAGTTAGCATTCAGCGAAGGATGTTTACATATCATTCCTAGTTGACTATGGTACTATCAGGATATCACATTGTACAATTCCCAAGAGAAAAAGTCACGTGGAAGTCCATTGAACGGGGTAGTTACGATCTCAGTTTAACGCAAACTGTAAATCCCGTTCTTAGAAACTAGCAAGCTTGTGGGACATTAATAATAATTCAATCAACTGAAATAGTGAATAAAAAATACTTGCTACATCAGTTATAATTGGAACTAAGTTACAATTGATGATGTTAGGTGACGATGATTGGTACCTGATGGTTATCTACAGCTTTCTGGAGTTTTGGCATTCAGGTGTTGTGTTGGTACTGTACAAAATTTGAAGATGATTATTAGTCTTTGTGTAATGACTTCTGTCTCAGGCTAACTTGCACCCTCCGACACTGAACAGTGCCTTCAACCCCATTGTGATCGTACGTGTACTTGTCTCTCTTATGCGTCTGCTACACAGGGTACTCGAATATGCATTATTTATCCACAGCTAAGCTAGGTTGAAGTTATGATAAAATAATGTTGCTGTAAAAATTTGTAGTATTTTTGTCCTCTATGCACTCCGTTGCTCTTTACGGGTTAGTGTGCTAAAGGCTATATAGTGAGTGCATAATACCGCTTGTAGCATTACAAAATTAAAAATGGGCTTATAAATAAAAGCATATAAATCTAAATTTGAAGTCAGTCTCTCTCTATTACTTTCGTTTATGCGGCAGTGTGCGTTAGGGTCTGAGTGCGTATAGTATAAAAAATATCATAAAACAAGGTTGCACAAAGACAAGCCTAAAATCAAGGTTTGGGGTATTTTCTCTTGTGCCCCTCCTGTTTCCTGAGATAGATAGTGACTTTCCATACACCCTGTATAGTGTCATGGGGCACTGTTAAGTTTTAAAAAGAAATTAATCTTAACATTGATACTTTAATAGTAACTTAAATAAACAAATATAAATTATTAAAAAATGCAATGTACTCCTTTACCTTTTTTATATAAATGAAGGGAATGGGGAGAAACAATGGTAACCCTCATTTTCTGAAAAAGGTAAGTTGAGTACAGAAATAAAATGGTAACTCTCATGTAAGCTGAACTGTGGAAAGAGTTCAAGTTAAATAAAACAGATGGCAGCATATTGGCAATTTGCTTTATGAGAAGCCGCATATGCTGGAAAGACAGAATTAATTTTCCTAACGTAATATCTCAATTCATGCTCAAAGTCGGTTACCATTGTTTTCTCCCATGCCCTGCAAATGCCTTCTCTAAACTTCAAATGAGTCAAGTTAGTAAATTCTCTTATATCTTTCTAATTTACGATCACTATTTCAAATTTATTTGTGTAAGTTTTCTTGTTTGAAAAATACATAGAAATATTTTGCGTTACTGTAGCCAGAACATGAACCCAGATCTTTCAGCTACCGGTTGTGTATTCTAACTTTCTGATTCCATAGCCTTCCCCCCCCCCCTTAATCCATTTTTCAATTGTTGCATGAACTTCACCATTCCCAACTAGGAAGTAAACACCATCTTCTCATATGTCACGTTTCCTAGAGAAGATAATTAGCATCTTTGACATACTACCGGCTGACATTCTTCCGTGTCGTGGTTCGTCATTGTAATCCATCAAGATGTCTGATCGCTACGCAGACTTCTTTGTTGCGTTCTAGTAATAGAGCTCAAGCCCTTTCATTAACAACAACGTTCAATCATTCTACTATAAGTGATAAACGCGTCTAATGTTCTTCTATTATTTTCCGAACATTAACATCAAAGCCTTTTAAGGTGAACGTACGTCGGCAATTATTTTTTACCTAAATTATATGTAAATATTTTACCTAATAATTTTTAATTTGAAATATTTCATAAATTAGTTTTATATCTATAATTGATCAGTTCATATTTTTACGAAGGTATTTTTGAATACTAATTTGTAGCTATGACGCATTTCTTGTGTAAGCGCTCATTATTTAAAGAGTGCTGAATGAACTAACTATGATCTCAGCGGCCGTATCTCAGTTACTAGAGTGATTTGTATTCAGGAGCTGTTCGAACTTATAGGAGTGGACTAAAAGCGGTGATTATCTCCATTAGTCGTGCTGACTATCACGAAAAGCAAATGCATCCGTCTTAAAATGCAAAATTCCTCTTCTAGGTTTGATTTTTTTGTCAGAAGCCTCTCTTTATATGGTAATTATATTCCGCGGATCGATTCTTTATGAACCTTCCCTCATCTAGTGAATAAAAATAAAAAATTAAATCCTTCAATATCTCACGTTATCATAAAGTTCTCCGAATTTAAGTCTGAATTTTATTTATGGCCTTTAGGTATCTAAGGCTCAGGCTGGGATCAGGAAGAGAAGAGGTTTTGGGAAGGTGTCAGCCAGGGCCTATGTTGAAGGTGATATCCCGGCATTTTGGCTGGTGTGACTGAGGAAAAACTATGGCAAAACCTGTCAGGATGGTCGACCACTGGAATCGAACTCACGACCTACAGAATGCTACGCCAACGTTCCAGGCCGACACCTTACCGAATCCTTTACCCGCCTCTACCCCGGCCTGAGCCTTATATGCCTAAAAACCATAAATAAAAATTCAAATTAGCATCATCCACACTTTTCGAGGTAGTTAAACGGAAAATTTCTAATATTGTTTAGAAAATATTGCTACTTGCAATATCACCATTTAAGTTAACAAGAAAAAATAAATTTTCTTCCTAAAGCTTATGGAAAGAACCTGTGATAAAATACAATTTCCCTGATATCTTATAGACTCCTTTGAAACCTACTAAAAGGGTTATCTTGTCTAAATAAATACTCATGGTGTGTACTAACAAGAAAACTGTATCGGTTGGGACACGAGAACCTGCATGAAACTTCCATAGTACGTTGATGATGTGTTCAAATGAGCACTCCTGTAGTACTACGTTTCCCAGATTCGCGGTACGCGAGTTACAAGACTTCAAACTTTTCGAAATTTTGCTCTGAACGCCTGAAATGTAGGCAACACTTCATACTTTTCTGCTGAAGATATGCATTTCAGATTCACTTTTATATAAAAGGTTGGGCTGAAGATAATTTAAATGTTAGATTAAAGTTATTAATGAAATTGATGTGTTAATTACTCTGATCCCTACCAAATGCGAGTATTATATAAATACAGGGTGAGCCAAAGGAAACTTCCCATCCCGTTAGTTTCGTAACCAACTGATTTCCAGTGATACCGACACACGCCTTATTAATTTAAGGGTGAATGCGCCATCGTGGTCAAGCATTGTATGCTGCCCCTTTCTATTCTGGTCTAGAGCATAATAGAAATTTTCTTACATAACAACATGGATCAAGTGACACAGATTGTCAATGGTCTTTAGTTTCTATTTACAAAAGTATTTGATCATTTACTAGTTTCTTTGAACACTTGGCGAGAAATAACGTTTGGAAATATCATAAAGTGAAGCTTGGTAATATTTTTTTCTGAATATAATTTCAGCGAGGGACGGCAACAAAGGAGCCTTAGAAAACAGAATAAATTTGCTTATCGTAACTTGATTAATTCTTGTCAATACAACACAATTGCTACCCTTCAGTACTATAAAGTATAAGGAAGGTCATAATTACATACAAATGTTAAGTGAGGTAATACAATTGACTATAGTAAACGTTATGAGAGTCCTCCATCACCCATCATACAACTTAGAAAAACTCCAGGGTGCATCACTGTCTTCCATTAATGGCATGTTATTTTTTAGTGCGTTCTTCATGTACTGAGTTGAATACGCTTGCATACTACGTTTCGGAATCTTTCGGAACACAGGCTAAAGGTCTGAAACTTTGTTTAATTTGCTAATGAGTTTCAAGTAGTTATGCAGCCATCGGTATGTTTGTGAACATTTTAATGTTTGCAATAAAAAAAACGAAAACTGGAAAAGTGACTGTTATACGGCCCTAGAATAGTCATGTAATGTCTGCGCACTCTGGTGATGGAAGCAGGAACTGTATACGACCGCACGCACTTGCAAATGTAATAGTTGTTTTGTACGATACGTTCTCTGATACTGTGTTGTTTTCACTTTCTGTGGAGGTGCTTAATAGATTGTCGAGTTGGGCTCGTGATGTTGAATCATTCCTGGTTTGTTTGTTGGTATTATGTTGTCAATGGAGGGAATAGGAAACGACTGTAAACATATACAATCTATATGTAGTCCTTCCTCTTTTGAGAGAAAAGGTTTAAGAGAAACTAATTTTGATTTTAATGACATCCCGTCTACTGTTTTCGATCAAAGACTTGTGGAAGCGATATACAACAATGTAATTAGTACATTTTCTGGCAATTCTGTTTTACTTTATAATATTTGAGAGTTCCAATTTCAATTTCTCACAACGTTTTCAGAGAAACTAGTAAATGATCAAATGCTTTTTTAAATAGAAACAAAAGAACATTGACATGTTGTGTCACTTGACCCATGTTGTTATTTAAGAAAATTTTACTTTTTGCCACTAGACCATAATATATAGAAAGGGGAAGCATGCAATGCTTGACCACGATGGCGGATTTACCCTTAAATTAATAGGGCGTGTGTCGGGATCACTGGAAATCAATTGGTAACGAAATTAACTGGATAGTAAGTTTCCTTTGGGTCACCCTGTATTTATGTAATATTCGCATTTGGCAGGGATCAGAGTAATTAATTAACACGTCAATTTCACCAATAACTTTAATCTAACACTTAAATTATCTTCAGCGTAACCTTTTATATAAAAGGGAAAAGGAAATGCATAACTTCAGCACATATGTATGAAGTGTTGCTACATTTCAGGCATTAGGAGCAAAATTTCGAAAATTTTGATGTCCTGTAACTCGCGTACCGTGAATCTCTAAAGTGTAATGTACTACAGGAGTGTTCATTTGAACACATCATCAACGCACTATGGAAGTTTCACAGATTCTCGTGTCCCACCGGAGACTGTTTCCTTGTAAGACCGATTGCACACCATAATTTTCTAATATGATTTGTAATCCTCCAAGATTGTAAAAAATGTTTTCTGCTGTTGCATTTACTTTTCGACACTTTTTGGACATTAATCAAGGCAAGTCAAAGTGTGTTAATGAGCGATTTTGGTAGACTAACAAAAAGGACAGAGCCGCCATAGCTCAGTGGTAGAACGTTGGTGTAGCATTCAGGAGATCCTGGGCTTGATCCCAGCGGCCGACCATCTTGACTGAGGTTTCTCCACGGGTTTCCTCAATTATACCAGGCAAATGCCGGGATGGCACATTCAACATAGACCCTGTACGACGCCTTCCCGAATCCTTTCCCTTCCCCTATCACGGCTTGAGCCTTTCGTGAATATAAAAAGGTTGAGAAACACTAATATAGTCTTTTACGGTTACAAAATACCAATGATAAAAAAAATGTGCTACCTTTTTGAATCTCTGGACTGGTGATGACAGAGCCGGCTTAAAGGGTGTTCGAACTGTTCCCCCGAACAGAGCGCAAAAATTCTGGGGGCGCCAACCATTTCGAGCCTGATTGTATCGAAACGGATAGTATTAAATTACTATTTATGAGGGCGCATCGAAATTTTGGAAGGGAGCGCAGATTGAGTTAGAACTGGCTCGGTGGTGAATGAATGTGAGCTTTTCATTCGGAACCAGTGATTCCGTCAGATCCTTCCCTGTGGGGGTTGTCACTCCCAAATCCTCGAGAACACCCCCCTAACTTAAAAACTTTTACAGTAAAATATCGATAGAAACCGTTCAAAACTCCACTTACACCCTCCCAGTTTTGACTTTACACCACTCAAAGTGAAAATCCTGGCGGAATCACTGTTCGGAAGGATGGACCTAAGTCAGAGTCCATCTCATTGTCTTGTATTTTCTTATATTTAAAATTAATTTCGAGTTTGAATTGTTTATTATTATCGTATTAATTTTGTTATTGTATTTATTATTATAATTATTGAAAACCTTCTAAATAATGAATGCATTGAATTTGTAACATGTAAACGTAAACAATAGATATAAAAATAATTGTTTGTGTTCATAGAAGATGACACTACAATCAGTTCTTGTCGTAGGGTCTGTATACAGCGTTTCATGAAAGAAACTATAGCAATCATTAACCTAGTTATGAAATGAATACATTTATAACACAGTTAAGTTTAATGTATATCATAAGAAAGGCACGCCTAAAAGACGCTAATGACGCCTAAAAGTAATTCTTTTGGTAGTACGAAAAGATATTTGTAATATCATGCCTTCTGTAGCTGGTTTCTTAAATAGTATATAGTTATTTAGCCCAAAGGCGATGTTATATTTATACTACGTATAAAAGCAATTCAATAAAGTTATAATATAGTGTTCTAATATTTTTACACATCAATGTATCTTCCTTCCTCTGAACCCTTCATATGGCCTGAGAAGGTACAGAGCCCGGGAAAGGATATTTCCATTTCACTCTAGAATTTTCGACTTATAACTACACATTTTCAACTTGTAACACGAAAATATGGACTTTTAACTCCATTTTTTTTAAATTTATACAAGTGATTCAGCCAAGCTTTCCTGTGGGGGATGTCACCCCCCAAATTCTCGACAACACTCCTCTAACTTTAAATTTTTGCGGTTAAAATCTATAGAAACCGTGCAAAACTGCACTTACACCATCCTAATTTTGACTTTACATCCCCCAAACTAAAATGCCTGGCGGAAACCCTGCTTAAACTCGTACATGCAATTATTTTTACTTATTTAAGTCGTAATTTTTAACCTTAAGCGCAAATATTTGTCTTAGGAACTCGAAAATTTCGACTTATAATACGGAATTTTAAACTTATATCAATGTCATATCTCTCTCCCATACACACAAGAATTGGAATGTTATCTTTATAATATCAACATTGAAATATTTCAAAAAGTGAGAGAAAGAAGTTTTAAGATTCCAGGCAAGTCCAACTTCTTAACCTCACTGAAAGACATGAGCGTCACACATCCTTTTTCTAAACGAATTTATCCCTTTCTTTTGCTCCTGTAAAAGAACACGTTGCCCTTCTCAGTAAAATTTGAGCAAAATGTTGAATTTCGTCCTTTTTAATCTCACCAATTCATTAATTTGTCTTTTGCATTTTGAATCTCTGGTTCCGTCACCTTCATACAGTATTGTGATATTATTGAATTTCGTAGCCTCTCAGGCGGTACCGCGTCTGATTACTACTCTAGGGGGCTGTGTTCAAATCCTAGCAAGGACGCTGGAGACTTGGCTTCAATGCTCCCACGCCTGGAGATCAACCTCTTAGAAAATTGAGTACCAGAGTGTGCTTGCTATTCCTGGGCACCTAGGAAAGTATAGGAGGTCGATTTGATATTAACTACCCTACCTCACTTCCTGCAGTAGATCGTGAATATGTGGAGAAGACTTTCATAACCCCCAGGCACCGTCCACGGAGCGACTGTCTATACTGAGTGCGGGTTTTCCAGATATTTTACTGTCACACCAGGCAAATATGCCAGGTTGGTGCCTACAAACTAGAACCTGGGTGACAAACTTCCGACATCTTCTCCCCCGCCCAGAGCATGCCTAAATGCCATTTAAGTATAAAGTTCACTTGTACCTACGCTAACAAGTGCTAATGACATTGAAATTGAATGAAGAATTTTGCCGTTTATGTAAAAAAAAAAAGTTTCGGGTTAAAAGAGATGGAACCTTTCCACCTACGTAAATATAAACAGTTTTTTATGGACCAATATAAACCATATTTTCCTTTCTAACAGTCTTTTACACGTGTTATCGCTGTGTGGCCTGTTTTTAGGCTTCAGCACCAAATGCTGTGAAACCTTATACTACCGTTTTGTCCGCCCGTCTGACTGTCGACAATTCAGAAATTACTTGAGGCTAAGAAGATAGTTGAGGTGACGTTGGAAAGATTTCGGCCAGGCGAGTTCAAATCTGTATCATTCATCAAGATCTAATGGGAGTGTCCGGTAATATGGGGGTGGAATTCAAATCTGTATCATTCATCAAGATGTAAGGGGAGTGTCCGGTAATATGGGAGTGGACAATTTTCAACTCAGTGACTATTGGCTTAACCCCTAAGTAATGTCGTATTTTTACACCGTGAGGAAAAGAACGATAACTTACCCAGATCACTACCGTTAGTCAGAAAAATAGTCTCCATCGGACTCCACAACACTAAGTAACCTGTCAACCAGTTATTGAATCTCCCACTGAAAGAAGTTACTGGTTTTGGAGGCAAATAACTGGGTCATTGTTCGTCGCACGTCTTCCTTATTTTGCGGTGTTTTCCCGAAAAGGTAGTTCTGTAGGCTGCAAAAAACTCTTGGTGAAAGATCTGGTGAAAACACAGGGTGGGGGAGTTTTCCCAGCCATATTCCTTGATCTTAGCCCACGGTCCTCTTTACCGTGTGTGGGTGCGCGTTATCACCGTGGATGAGCACACCCTTCCGATTAACCAGTTGAGAACGTTTCTCCAACAATGCAGTCCGTAGGCATTCAAGCTGCTGACAGAAAACATCTGTATTGATGGTGTGGTTACGTGGCAAGAGCTCAAAATGGATGATCACACGGATATTCCACCAAACACTCAACATCACTTTTCAGGGGTGTTGATCCTGTTTTGGCACAGCTCCTGCCTTTTAGGTATCCACTGCCGTTTGCGTGTAATGTTAAGGTAGATGACCCACTCTTTATCTCCTATCACCATTCTGTCTAGAAATGGCTCACGTTTGTGACGGGTGAGCAGAGACCTGCAGATGTTAACTCGCTGCCGCTTCTGTTGAGACGTTAACGCATGGATACCCATTTTTCGAGTTTCGACCCGTACCCAAGGTCCTGAACGGTAGTATATGTGACATGGATTTTGCTGGCCAGTTCTTCGACAGGTTGCATTGCAATTGCCTCCACCGCTGCTCGCAGGGTATCGCTGTCCAGTTGCACTGGTCTCCTTTCTCGTAGCTTATCGCTGAGGCTGGTGAACCCAGACCTATAGCTCTGAAACCACCTCTGGCACTATCGCACATTCACAGCACCCTGACTATATACGGTATTGATGTTTCGTGCCGTTGCGCTGGCTGGATGTTCCTGGTGAAATTCATACAGCATGTCATGCCGTATGTGGTCCTTCGACACTGCCATGATATTAAGGCTATGGTGTCTGAGGGTGTCGTTGGAAAGTTCTCGGCAAGACGAGTTCAAATCTGTATAGATAGTCCAGGTCAAATGGGTGGGTCCTGATATACGGGAGGCAATCTTCAACTTAAGAATATCAACTTATCCGATAAGTAATGTCGTATGTTCGATGACAGCTGCAATGACGCCATCTGACGAGCGAATAGTAAGGTAGACGGCACATGCCACAGCTTGGTTGTGCAGCAGTCTGTAGAAGGAGAACAGTCTACTCCACGTTTTGGAAGTGTGACTTATATTTGATCAGGGCACTGTCGGAGGACTACATACGACATATCATGCTGTATGAATTTCACCACGTATATTCAGCCATTAAACATCAATGTCGTATATGGTCAGAGTGCTGTTTATGTGCGAAATTGACACAGGTAGTTTCAGAGGTTTCGGTTTGGCGAAACAGCTTCAGCGATAAGGGAGATCTGTGCAACTGGACAACGATGCCCTGCGAGCAGCGGTGGAGGCAAATCCAATGCAAACTGTTGAAGAGCTGGCCAGCGAACTACGTCACACATTCGACCGTTCATCGTTATCTGCAGAACCTTGGGTACGTTCGAAACTCGGAAAATGCGTACCCACGCCTCAACAGAAGCAGCAGCAAATTGACATCTGTAGTTCCTCTCTACCCCGTCACAGGCGTGAGCCATTTCTGAACAGAATGGTGACAGGGGATGAAAAGTGGGTTCTCTACCATAGCATTAGACGCAAACAGCAGTGGGTACCTAAAAGGGGGCCGCAGGAACTGTGCGTAAACAGGATCTCGTTCCCTGTAAGGTGATGTTGAGGGTTTGGTGTGAACTGAGTTACATTGTTTTCTGTTAAAAGGAAACGAAAAGCTGTTCATTATAGGATTTTCCCGCTAATTTCAAATCTGTTGACGGTTTTTCTATCAGTCTTAGTTTCTGAGTAACACCCATGCCCTCTTGCGGCGGAAAATACGTTTTCAATGAAAATATTATAACAAAATCTGAACCTTTATACTTACCTAAAATTTTTCCTTTTTGGAATTTCTCTTATATTCAGCTTCAGGAACGACTCTCCTCAAAGTCCAGCAGTAGTCAGCCAGCATTCTTGGATTACATCAGCCTTGGTAGCGGTCTTCCATAATGAAACCGTTTGCCGTGTTCATCGCTAACCGCACCAAGGTTGCTGCGGAAAAAGTCTAGATGCGAATGCAAAAATGAACTTTTAGAGACATCCGACATCCTAATTGTTTGTAGGTGTGAAGCAGTTCCGTAACAAGCTGTTTGTAGTTATCTGCTCTATTGTTACTATGAAAATGTTTAACAACATTTGTGAATGATTTTCAAACTTCTGCATCTGCTTCGTTCAACCTAATGTCAAATTCCGAATCATGCATTAGTTTTCGTTTTTGGGGACAAACAAATATGCCTTCCTTAATCTTGACCCCACTCACTAAAGGAAACGTATCCTTCAGATATTGGGAACCTTACCCATTAGGATCCATAGTTTCAAGCTAAGTTTGCTATGTAGAGAAGGAAGCTAGATTTTATCTGACGGGACAAGTGGTTCATTTACTATATTATTTTCTCCAACAGTAAGAGCTTCTCTCTTCGGCCATTGCTGTTTTACGTAGTGCTGTTTACAGTCCCTGCTATCCCACAAACACAGAAAGCAGCAGAATTTCGTGATACCCAAATGGAGACACAGCAATAAATCTATAACTTTCAAGTCACCACATATAAGTCACCTAT
>JAGDQP010046481.1:0-15287 GCA_022664845.1 Lepisma saccharinum
TATCGATACCTGGTAAAACAATTATATCAAATTAAAACACTGCTCAAACTGGCCAGTATCTTTTTTAATACACATTTTATGTGACATAGGTCTTGTTTTAATGATATTTATGTAAAAATGGCCGACCACTGGTGTGTGTCCGACATGGCTAATTTAAAAAAAAAAAATATATCTTTAAATCAAAAATATATTTTAACTTCTTTTTAAGTAGAAATAAAGTGCAGTATTTTTAATCATTCTATGGTTTGAATTATATGTAAGCTTGATAATTTACCTTTTAGTCCTTATTTGATGATAGGCTTTTATAATGTTAACCAAAACCAAAGTGATCGAAAGAATTTTAACCAACTATTTGATTGGTTCATTTCATATTACACGCGAAATTTTAAAAAAGAACGTGGGAACATAAATTAAAATTATAAGTTTACAATTTGTATTACAAATACTGTGTTATTTTTGTAGCACACATGGAAGGATGAAAATGCAAAGCTGCGTAGTCACTATTGATTTGACTGCATTATATAGCTGTCATAGAATTGAAATTTATCTAAGGTCTTTAGGCAACTTAAGATCAGACCGAATGGATGATGATGGGAGAATTGGCAGAATGAAGATAGTGGCAGGAAATGAGAGAACCCTGAGAAAACCCGCGCACACGGTTTTTGTTCGCCATAAAGCCCATATGACACGAGCCGGGTTCGAATCGGAGAAGTGAGCGCTCTACCACTGAGCGGCCGCGGCTCCAAAATAACTCTAATACATCATATGGTGTTCCCAAATAGATAGTAGAATTTTGAGGGTTGGAAACTAAGTGAAATGAACTAAAATTTATCTTAGTAAACTTATATCCTAGAATCATTCCTTAGGAATACGTGGACTGGAGAAGAGCCAATTGTGATTGCAATTGCTTAGGAAGAAAGGAAGACACCAGACGTCATTTTAGAAGGAAAGCTGATGCGTAGAAACATTGTAAATAGTTTCTTTTTCGAACTTAATTCCCCCCCTCCCCCGTGAAACCATTTCATTCATCGTGTACACACGAAACTAACGTAGAAGTTTCCTACACGTTAACTTCACTTTGTCAAATATAGCATCAGTCAGAAACACCATACCATCCTTTTCAAAATTATTACAAGTTGTTGTAATTGCTTATTTTCCATACCAATCCTCGATAGCGAGGACTAAATAGTTATGCATTTTACTTCAGTTTTTATTGCTTAAGGTATCTGGAAAGGAAAAAGCTATCTTAGTAGCTTTTTTCAGTGTCGCAAGTTATTTCAATAAAAAAATCGATATAAATTTTTAAAAAATAGTGATTTTTTCAACCCTGGTGTCCGACGAGCCATACCCTCAATCTATATGTATTTAACTTTGATTTTTGACTAAAAGTTAGAACAGTCCTTGTTAGTCTATGATAAATAAAATAGAAATGGCGTTTCCCTATCACTGGCACCGTCAATTCACCCAGGAGGCCAGCATTCTAGAACAGTGTATACAGAACAGCTATGAAGTGCACGCAATGAAGAAAATATACAAATCTGAAACACAGCCGTGGTCTGCTACTGTATCAGGATTTTGGGGAATACTTTTCAGGGGAAACCGTTCAATGTTGTCCAATATAAGAAGAACTACAATAAATCCTAGAAACATTTCAGAGCATAGGCTTTTGATATTATTTGTAGCTTCAATAAAAGTACTGGGAATTCAAAGAGCGTAGCCTTGCACTTATAGGAAAGATACGAACTACAAACTTTGGTATAGCAAATTGGAAACACACTCGCTAATGAATCAGTTATAACAGAGTTTGGTATTTCCCTACACTAGCTACCCTTGTTTCATGGTGCTGAATATACTTCAAATGTTACTTTCCACTCTTTGGTTCCGTATAAAAAGAGATGAAAAAATCAAGGGATAACGTGAGTGGATGGACAAACATGCGCAACTTCATGTTATGTCATTGCACTCTCATCACTCCTTGATTTTGCGTCATATCAGGCTGCAGTTCCGTATTTGGTGTACTTTCAAACATTACGTTGTTGATGCGTTATTCGGTCTTTACTAAAAATTCTTCTAAGTTATTATTTACTTCCGGTTGGGTTGGATTACGTACTGTACACCAACTCCGGAACCACACCCGTATCAGAAAAAGAAATCGAAATTTATCCAATGTCGCATAAGAGAAATATAAAATTTTCTGTTGCACTAAACATCTTGCTAAACGTACACTGCCACTGTCCTTCACAACACCAAGGTCCTCCCAACACATTATTCAATATACTGTAAATTTTCATGACTTGGATTTGCCTGCAACAGGGGCCGCCACCTCCCCCATACGCGATACTCGTCCTTGCGCAAAGCTATACAGTTTATCCTATCTGTTCGTCTTTACCCCCGCGCCGATCTCAGGAACTACAAGTCAGACAGAGATTAGCGATACACCGTTATATTCGTTGTGGTCTCAAAGGATGGGGGAAAATATTACTTTGACTCTAAAGGTGGCAGATCCTTTTAAATCGTTTAGCTTTCTCCGTCTGTTCCTCCCCCTCCCCCCTTAATCTCAAGAACTACAAATCAGACACAGATAATTCATAAAACTTTGGATTCTTCATTGTTTGAAGAATGGGAAAACTATGACGCTGACTCTATTTTCTCGGCTTAGTACTTAAAGGAACATTTGATATTATACACAGGGGCGCCTTGGTTTTGTCTATGAATCCATTATGTACTTAGCTTGTTATTGGTAATTTGGTTCATGCAATAACTTTTAATACAATAAAAGTACAATGATATAAATACCGACTGAACAGAGTGACACTGGGAAACTTAACACATTACATATTATTACAGCATTTCCCCTGATCACAGTGTAATGGGAATTATGGTGTAACCAGGAAGAGGGGGGAGTTAGATCGTATTCCCCTTGGATGCCAGATTACAAGAGCAAAAAACCTAGTCTTAAAAGAAAAACGCAACTTTAATCATTGTCGCTCAAGGGACGCACAGAGCCTGCCAGCAAAGCAATCACTGGGAGGAAGCAATGCCTCTCAGGCAAAAATGTGTCATAAATTCGAACCCTTCCCACAGGTGGGAATGAGGGATCTACAGAAACAAGCAGAAAAAAAATCTTGACTGTATGAAATGGAACACAAATGGGAAAACATGCAATAAGAAAGTTCTTAAAAAACATACAAAACTGCAATCACAAGACATGACTTCTTCTAAGCCCTTGAATTTATGGGGGATATCTTCTTCTATGAGCTGTTTTTTTTTTTTTTTTTTTTTTTAAGTTAGTTAGCCTGAAATTTCCTAGCCTCAACCTTTAATTTCAAAAGGTTTGGGAAACTCTTTTCATCTTCTTTCTTCATCTCACGTAATTTTCCATATATTTTCATCTTGTAGAACTCACAGCAGTAAGCATGTTTTGAGTAAATATAACATTTTCGAAACATCGATTTTTAAAACCATTTAAATTATTAGAATTTAATCACATAACATGAAGTGACTACTTCCTCTCAATCAATCACTGTGAACTGAATTTTATTTTAAGACCTTTAGGCATCTATGGCTCAGGCCATATGGATGATGATGGCATCAATTGGTGGAATGAAAAAAGTGAGAGGAAACGGAAGAACCCCGAGTAAACCCACGTACATGGTGTTTGTCCACCACAAAGCCCACATTGGCATGAGCAGGGATCGATCCGATAACCCCTAGCACCACAGGTGAGCGCTCTAACTGAGCAGCCGCGGCCAGCCAGTCACTGTGGTGGACAACCAGATACCACTGCACCTCAACATTAAAATAAATTACTACAGACCAGACCTCTACGAAATCTATTAGCCTTATTTTCCCTGACCATCAACAAATATTCATGCAATTCCCTGACTTCTGGCAAATTTCAAAATCCTTCCATGATTTTCCACGACTGTGGGAGCCTTGCAAGAGTGGATCTTACTCTGGTAGGCGTGTAGTTTGATGTGTCAGGCCAGCATCTCCAAGGTTTCGGGTTGGGATCCAAGGTCACCTGGGCACATACTTTTTTTCGGGTTTTAGAAATAAAATGTGAATGCATGTAAATGTAAAGCTGTGTACAAAACTCAGTAACGGTGGAATCCGGAAGCTTGGAGCGGGCTTGTTCTGTATGGGAGTGACTTTACTTCACGATATGTGCACTAGATTCAAGAAATGGTGTGGTTCGGGGCCCAAGATAATTATAAGCTCTGGCATTCTGCTGGGGAAAATGAGGGAGAGCCCCATTCGGAATGGTCTCACTAATCCGGTTGAGCAGGATCTGTTTTTCTAATGCTTAGAAGGCCTTTATAACGGCAACTTTGACTCAAGCCGAATGGATGATAATGGCAGAACTAATGGAATGAGGAAACGGGAGAACCCCGATAAAACCCATCCACACGGTATTTGTTCACCCCAAAGTCCACATGGCACAAGCCCGGACCAACGACCTCACGTACCAGAAGTAAGCACTCTACCACTGAGCCACCGTGGCCCGAGGAATCTGAATTGCTGCTCAACCTTCACAGTGTAACTTGGCCTTTCGAAACACCAACCACTATATAACAACAGACAGAGTACCCAGTCATTGTAGTCCAGCCGTTAATGTCGTAGACTCCTATCGGTAATAGGTAGGTACTCTCTACAGACAAGAATCTGACTATTGTATCAACAATTTCTCTTCAACCACTGGCAAACGGCACCAAAATTTTACACACACACTCTGTTTCTTATGCTGATTTTAAATATGTATATCTCTTCTAGATCTAAGTGTCCACTTGAAATAGTGTTACTTGTAAGATTAGGAAATCTTCGTTAGTTAAAAGTTGTATAGAAAAGAAATACACAGAAAGGCCCACCACAACATCCACCCTCTGCCTTTCTGTGTATTTTTATAACATTTAATTGTTTATTCGAAAACACATGAACTAAATCACTAAGTTCATAAAAAGTAAGAGTGGTATAACCAAGGTCAATTGGTCGCTTTAAGTTCTTCGAGTCCTACATGCTAGGGAGTTTAGTTGTAAAACAAAAGTATACTCACAACGGTTTACATGATAAAAAGCAGGTAAATAAAAATAATAACGTCATTGATTTTTTGTACTATTAAGAATTAAATTCTCTGACTTTTCCAGATTCTCCCTGACCAAAATTAAATTCCCTGACTTTTCCAGGTTCTACAGGTACCTGGTAACCCTGATCAGTAACGGCGACGGGGGCACACAATAATGCCGAGCTAGCGAACGCCTGTTAGACTGACTTTGCTAATATCATGAAGAATGGTAGTTCTTCGAGTGACGCTGACAAACTAGTCTGTTAGCGGCACTCTTATATATACAGCTAATTTCGGATCTAGCGAACTAAAAGCCCGATTTTGATGCTTGAACTTGCATTTGAAAGCTCTTTGCCATACTACGACAGAAAAAAATTGGGTCGGTAGGGCTTCACTGCGACCTCCTAGGCCAGTTCTAAAAAAATAAAGATTTCATATTTCTGATGAGACACTCACCCCAGACCATATAGGCGGCCGAAACATGCGGAATCGTAATCTACACTTCAATAACTATCAAGCGGTGTATCACACGTCAAAATCGGTGAAGGGGTTCACAAGTTACTACTATTTTAGCGGAATAACAGAATTTTCATAAATGATCGAATGCTTTAGGCCCAAATGGTTGCTACTAGGGGTCAATCGCGGGCCCCGTTGGGTTTATAAAATGCTTATTTTTTTAATAGGAGTTACCGTTTTCGAGATATGGAGCTTACCATGGTCCAAAATTGACCTTTTGTATGAAGACTATGCACTTTTTTTTTAATAGGCAGCCTTACAGAATAAGTGATATCAGTATGAAAAGAGAAGAGTGATGAAAGAATTCTACTCACAAAAGAAGTGATATCCATTTTGCGAGTGGGATTCTTTGTGGTGCTATGGTGGCAGGGAATATAATTTTATTACAAAGGAAACACTTCCGCCACAGTGACACAAAGAAACTCACTCGCAAAATGGATATCACTTCTTTTGTGAGTAAAATTCTTGCATCTCTCTCCTCTTTACCCCGAAGGGGTTTTATACTGATATTTCCTTCGTAACAAAACCTAAGTTCAACAATGGTGACAGCGCACACATTAATGCCAAGTGAGCGATAGCGGGTAAGTTAGGTCAGGTTAGCCAAATATAGTCTCTTCTTCCTTAACTTTAAAACAGGGTCATTTTTGTTGATTCTTTCATTTCAATCAATTTTTTTTAAATTTACATAAAGAAATTGATATAAATAACTTGTGGCACTGAAAAAGCTAATAAGTATTAGTTTCTCCTTTTCACATACCTTAACCAGCAAAAACTAAAGAGACATTCACGCATATATGGTGTTCGCTGCGGAAGATAGCCATGGAAAATAGGCGATTACAACAACTTGTAATAATTGTGAAAAGGAAGGAAGATATGGCGTTACTTACTTATATTTTGCAAATAAAGTTATTATGTAGAAAAGTTCTACGATGCTTTCGCCGATATACCAGGAATTGTTTAATCATAATTAAGTTTCGAAAAAGAAACAGTTTACAAAGTTTCTACGTATCTACTTTCCTTCTAAAATGACGTCTGTCTTCCTTTCTTCCTAAGCAATTGCCAATTTTATAATCGAAATTGCCACTTTTCTCCAGACCTCTTTCTAACGAAATATTCTAGGATTTATGTTTAGTAAGATAAATTTTAGTTCATTTCACTTACTTTTCAGCCCTCAAAACTGCACTATCAGTTTGGGAACACCCCATGATAATATTCCATAAAGTATGAGGGCTATTATGTAGCCACTGTCGTTCAGTGGTAGAGCGCTCACCTCTGGTCAGTGGGGTCCTCGATTCGATCCCAGCTCGTGTCATGTGGTCTTTGTGGTGAACAAAACCGGTGTGCGTGTGTTTTCTCAAGGTTCTCTCGTGTCGTCCCACTTTCTTCATTCCACCAATTCTCCCTTCATCATCCATTCGGTCTGATCCAAAGTTGCCTAAAGATTTAGATAAAATTCAATTCAATGAGAGCTATTTAATGGAGTTAAATCAATAGAAGGAGTGAGTTAATTAATATTAACGTCCTAAACGAGTTGGTGAGCTTCAAAGGACGGGACCTGCAATTTTTGGTAAAGTGGAATCTCAACTATTGCGTTCAATTCACCCCGGTGGGATTTGAACCCGTGAACACGAGCACAGAAAGCGAGCCCTCCAACCTCTCGACCACCCCGAGATCATATCAATAGGCTTTGCATTTTCATTCTTCAGCATACACATAGGTAAACTTTATACATCCATTCAGTATAAATTGCTTTTGAGCAATTTCGTCAATCAAAATGAACCAATCAAATCGTTCGTTAAAATTCTAGGTTTGGGTCTACTTCATAACAGTATATCATCACGTAAAGACTAAAGGGTAAATTTCGGTAAAAACCCGGGACCCCTTGATTGCAAATGCGATGAATTTACCGACTTATCCACAGAGGACACATGATAGAAATACGTTGTACTGATCTTGCTGCATACTTGTGAATCTAATTATTAAGAGTCATTTCAAAAGAACAAAATATACAACTGCACAAGTGAAATCACTGTACACAGTTATACTAACTAACTGACTCTATGGCTTACGGAACTCGCAAGTTCATAGCCTCAGTAAAAAAAACGTTCGCCATTGGATTCTATCCTGGTCAAGTTGTTTTCATCACGAACACTTACTTCTCGAGTTCACTGAGTCAGAAATAATTTGAATAACAATAAAAGAGGTGAATAAAGATAGTACGAAATATCTGAGTTCACTCTGGCTCTGAACCATCCACACATATATTAATACATACAGAAAACATTTTTGATTTCAATAAATTTGTTTCCTGCTTCTTTTATGAGAAAAAAAAAATCTTGTACGGAATATCGGTGTATTTTATCAATACTAAAGATTTTAGAACAAAATAATATTTTTAATCTTTGCTTTAATTGCAATTGCACAATAATAATAATAATAATGTACAGCCTATTCTAAAAAGGTTGACCGCATTGATTAGAGGAATTTTCAGCTGAAAATTCTCGAAGTCCAACTTCGAGTATCTTCGGAAACAGTAAACTAAAGATACCAGGTTCGAACCATGAAAGGTAGGGTGAACCTTCGCAATTGGGAAAAAATTGTGCAAATGTGCTTTTCTTTTTAAGAGCAATAAAACATGTTAAAATGTTACGAAGTGTAGAAAAAAAAAAGTAACATTCATTGAAATACGTAATGATATAGTATTTCGAAACCATCCATACATCTGAGCACGTGATGGTTTTGTCACCTACGTTTCCATACGTAAAAGCACATTTGCAATGAAACTGAAGACAGTAAATTTAGTTCTCGCATGCATAGTACAATAAACAAAAGAAAGAAGAGAAAAACAACAGCATTTGCAACGTATATGAATGTCATTGTCTTGAACACCGAAAATTCAGTCATGTTTCTTCAGAAGGAGTTCTATCAGAAAGAAGTAGATATATGTCTTCATATTAGTTCAGTGGTAGAGCGTGTGGTTGCTAATCGTGAGGTCGTGGGTTCGAATCCCGTTCTGGAAAATTTATTTTTATGTAATGATATATTCCTTCAAAGCATGAAATCAGATAACAATACTGTATCGCAGTTGTAATATTGAATTAAGTTGTATAAAATGTTAGTTCTCTGCACTTATCTGCTACAATTTAACTTAATTGTAGTGTTACAGCTGCAATATAATATTCTCCGTTGCAAATAGTTTTTAAAAAGAGCATTTTCATAACAAGGAGGTGGATGGGGGCAAGCTTTCTAGAACCCTGCCAGTATTGTACGTAATTCATGGGCTCGTCACCTCTATAAAGAGGGGTGAGAAATTAGGGAAACGACGTATACGTGATGCATGGGGGAGTCAAAAAGAGAAAAACTGCAACTGAAAATTATATCAGTGTAAGAAAATATGTAGTGTAAGTGTGTATGTCGAAATGTCTAATATGCACTCAAAAAAGTCTGTCACAATTTAACTCTTCAGGGTTGATTTTACTTTAACTACACCAAGAAAGTAACGCGCTAATTGAACGGCTCAGAGAGTGAAAAATTTAAAGGTACATGACCTCACCTAACCTCCACGTTCTAATGGTCACTAATTTCAGACGAAATTCGATACAAGTTACGGCATTAGTATTCCTCCGCATTTGCTGTAGCTAAAAAAGTAAAATTTAATCACTCTTCACTGCACGTAGTCACCACACAACACATTACTAGATGTTCTCAGTTGCACACCTAATCTTCGACAGTCGGAACACAGAACACAAACCTGAGTGAAATTATCGTGCAGTTATAGTTTTACGTCGCCAGACCACTACTTCATATTTTTCGTTCGGATTTTCACTGCTCCTTTCTATTTCACTTCCGAAAGCTAAATTTCTGCGCACATCGCGGCTTGAACATCCCATTCCGGTACTATTACACTATATGCACTTCGTGCCATATACGCACGTTTTCGCATGTTTTCAGGATTTTTCCTCATTTACACTTACAATGGTTTGGATATACTTATAGACACTTAAAACATCTGCACTTACCTTAATAAAAGTAGTGATCAAGGGCATTCGGAGGTTAGGTAAGGTCACGTGTTTTTTTTTTTTTATTGCAGACGCGACTCCAGGAGGTTACCACTGTTTCAATGGCCGAACACTGTACTCTGAAGCGGATAAGAAATCTTTGTTATTTACACGCATTAGGAAATTTAATAAAAGTAGTGACCAAGGGCACTCGGAGGTTAGTTAAAGTCAGGTGCGGTGTTTTTTATTACACATGCGACTACAAGAGGTTACCACTGTTTCCCGCTAATTTGCAACCGCAAGGAAGCCGTATTCATGGCGCTGCGATCGGTTTTCATATCGTCTTTTCCTTACAATGGCCGAACCTTGCCCTTTTAAGCGGGTAAGAAACCTTCATTATTTACAGTAATTAGGCACTCTAGACAAGTAGCGCAGCGCACATTTTACATAAGACATCTTCCCTTATTTACCCACGAAGTCCATTTCTCCTGTAAATTTTGATTATTTTTTTTTTTTTGGCGACGTAAAACTATAACAGCACCGAAAATATTACCAAACACAAAGCACAAACCTGAGTGGAATTTTTACCAAAAAGTAAATGATATGAAAATAAACTAATACTCAATCGCACCGCGATGTAGAGTTGCCAGATCAAATGCTTCAAAAATCAGATATTATCGAAAATATTATATATTGTTGATTGTTCCCTAATGTACCGTAAATACAAAGGGTGTACCCCATGGGCCCATAGAGTTAGGAATATAAATAAAAGGAACATTAGGCTGTTTTGTTAGAGAGGGGAATGAAGCCTAGAGACGGAAGGGACGAGGCATTTCGACCATATTAACTGGCCCCATTTTTAGAGACCCTCTTTTTCGAGTATTGCGTCTCTGAGATGCACTAATCTTTCTATCGAAAAAAGGCAATACTCACAATTCTCGGTATAGAGGGACTCTAATGGGGCCACACAAGATAGCTGCCAATGAACCTTAATTTGGCTTCATGTGACGTCATGTATGTTCTCTCTATTTTCTTCCTAACTCTATGATGTACCCTAACTACACCCCTCTCTTATTTCCTTTCATCCTGTCCCTGAAACGCCGTAGGAGACAAGTGAAGGGACCTTCGGGAAGGACATTCAAAGGAAGCATTTTCGACTAGAGATGGGGGAAAAAAAGCATAACAGCTATTTTATCACTATTTATCGTTTTCTTTAATGCCTTGTTTACATTACTAATATCTTACCATAGTTAACGTAAACCCGAGTTCATTTTAGTAATGTAAACGGTAGTTACCGTTAACCCGGGTTTCAAATTTAATTAGCGTCAACTTAGGACGGTTATCTTGTAACATTAGTAAGAAACGGCTGTCTAAACGCAAGTTAGTTATTAGGCACCAAAGATTATATGTTAGGCACGGCTCACTTCCTTCCGACGAAGATATTCCAAGTATTGATACAGACTGTTTTCCAGATATTGACCACATTAGTGATAATAGTATCGTGCTTGTCGAATTAAGTGGGAAAAAAAAATAAAATTTACTCTGTTAGAAAAGTTCTCCAAAGTACCGAAGAAAAAAACTTACGAGATCTCTTTCTTAAGGAGAAGTAAAAAGGTAGCTGGTAAGTTTGTTTTTCCAGGTGTCCCTGACATAGCGAGTGTAGTTGAAGAAGGTATCAAAATGGTACCTCCTGAGCCCAGCATGCATGGGCAAACAAAAAGACAACAGTCCTACCTAAACTTCAGTCTGTTATATGTACAATAGTTTATTGTACCATTGGTGATATTCGCTATATGTGAGATGTCTTACTGTTCCCCATTGTTGGGGCACAGTGAGACAAAACATTTTGCCAAGCTTTTGTGAAACTCACTCGCTTACATATACATGTATCGCCTTAAAACAAATTCAATATATATATATTTAGGCTTAGTGTATACTAGAAATAGCAATAAAGCTCACAACTTTTATTGAAAATATATGCTTCAATATTAAGCACGTTACAACGATTTAAAAATTTATGTCCCACTGTACCCCACTTTCCCTTACTATCGAAACAATGCGAATCTGTTAAACATGTCCAGAAGGCGATGTCTTTGCTGTTTGAATCATTAAAAAATAATTAAAAAGGATTTGTAAAAAACATGCTTTTTAAACAAAGAAAAATGGATAAAAAGTAAAAACTAATAAATTTATGAATTGGAAAATAAATGCGTGGGTACTCTTACATATTATAATTTTATGATAAGGTAAGCAAGAGCACCCGCTCTTTTATTTTCCGATTCATAAATTTATTATTGTTTACTTTTTAGTTTATTTTTCTTTTCTTAATATTTTTTTTTATTAAATCCTTTTTACTTATTTATTTTATCTATTCCGAGTTTCGCACACCCAAATCCTAAAGTGTTCAGCAACTAGTCAAAACCCAACATCGTTGCAGGCTAGTATTTATTTTAGGATAAAGAAGTCCATATTAAATAATTATTTTTTAAATTAATTACAGTTAACTGGATTATTCTGTCTTATATATCTAATGATTGAATATTGTATTGTCATCGGAGTAAGCATTTTTTAAAGAAATCGGATGATGAAAAGTAAGTTAAAAATCAATTACAAGATTTGTACCAGAGATGAAACATGATTACAGAGTAAGTTAATAAAAAGCGTGTAAGAATAAGTCACCGGACTATCTCTTTAATGAACTAGTTACTCGGCCATCTAATCTTTCTCCCTCAACCAGAATTCTAATTCATTAGCAACTTACACTTAACTCAAGCTCTAAATGTACCCAATTACTTTAAAATTACTAACATGTTTAAAATCTAGGCAAATAAGAATTTTTAGTGAAACCAATTACACTGAGTTTATTACATCTATAGCAAACGAAGATTGGTCCCCGGTCTTATTGTACATTAGATTAAATGTGAATGAAATGTATTAATTATTTTTAAGTAAGTTTAAACGAATATTTGGCTCTGTCTTTCCATACCGAATAGTAAAAAATAATCAACCAAAAAGGAAGCAATGGATTACGAAAGGAATAATTACTTCTAGTGAGAAACTAAAAATTCTGAACATGAAATGTAAAATCACAAAGAGTGAAACCGATCTTCAGCGATACAAGTTATATAAAATAATATACAAAAAGGTTATAAAAGAAGTTAAACGAATGTACTACACCAAGAAATTAAATTTTGCTGTAAACAAATAAAAAAAAACAGCTTGGAACGTAATAAATGCCGAAACAGGAAAACAACAAAAAGAATACGAAAATCTAAAAAATTAAACTGCGAGACTGTAATACATACTCAAAAGACCCGCACATTGTTTCTCAGCTTTTCAACGAATATTTTACTAGTGTTGCACCTAAAACTTTGGATAGTCTTGACAAACCTATTGATTGTTGTAAGATGAATAGTCTTCAAATTACCGAAAACTCATTTTTTTATTACTCCAACTACACCAGATGAAATAATGTCAGTTATAAGGAAAATGGAAAATAAGCACTCAACTGGCCTAGACGAAATTCCAATAACCGTGATTAAGCGATTCATTCATATAATAGAACCTGTACTATCACATATCGTAAACAGCTCAATACAACAGGGTATCTTTCCTGACAAGCTAATATGCTCACTGGTAAAGCAATTATATAAAGGTCATATGTTGAAAATAATAGACCTATAACAATCCCCTCTGTCTATTCAAAAATCATAGAGATCGTGATTCTTCAGAAATTACAAAGTCATTTAACTGTGGACAATGTCATATCAGTAGATCAGCATGGCTTCTTAAAAGGTAGATCAACAATTATGGCCCCTTAAGAAATTTTGTAATAGTGTAACCTCAAAACTAGATGAAAAGAATTATACTGTGGATATTTTTTGTGACTTATCTAAAGCTTTTGACTGTGTGAATCATGATATTTTGCTGAACAAATTAGAAAGCATACGAGGGTTGATAATAAATGGTTTAAGTCTTTCTTAGATGGGAGAACACAGGTTATTGAGGTTACATATAAAATTCCTAACACAAATATGATTGAGAAAATACTTTCAGATTGCAAGGAAATAAACGTAGGAGTTCCTCAAGGTTCGGTTCTAGGACCTCTTCATTTTTTGTTGTATATCAACGATTTGCCAGTAAATGCAACGAAATGTAAAACTATTCTCTATGCAAACGATACAAGTTTAATTGTTTCAGAGAAAGATCGAAACGTGATTCAGTCGAAAGTAAATAATGCAATAGCACAAATAGAAAAAATGGTTTTATGTTAACAAGTTTAAGTTAAACGTTAAAAAAAGTATGTGTTTTAACCTACGACCTTCGCCATACATCACTACGCCAGATATAATAATCAATAATTCAGTATGTGAATTGTCTGAAAGTCTGAAATTTTTAGGCATCTTTATTGACAATAAACTCACGTGGGAAGAACATATAAATAAACTTGCAAATAGACTATCTCAAATAACCTGCCTCATACGTTATCTAAATTCTATTTTAAACAAATCGACAATTTTATAATGTTATTATGCTACATTTTATTCCCTCACAAACTATGGTATTGCATTCTGGGGATCATAAATAAAACTTCTTAGAATTTTTAAGATTCAGTAGAGAATTGTTAGGATAATATATATATATATATATATATATATATATATATAATCCTAACATATTATTACACACATATATATATTATTGTATCTAGTGTGAGACTGCAAGTAACAGTCTTGATTCTTATGTAGTATCTTACTTATTTGTGGCTTATATATTGTATATTGACAAGTTCTATACCTGTTAACTCATATTGTTGTTAAAGAAAGGTCTTAAAGAACGCTAATAAATCTGAATCCACGTTACCGTTTATCCAAGACTGCTGGTGCTTTCTCTGTTTCTGCTTACAGAGCGTGCAACTCGTTTCCGAAGCAAATAGTTCAATGTAATACCTTCAATCAATTTAAATCAGAATCAACGGAGTATTTGCTCCAAAAGCGAACATTAACAAATAGCACTTATGACTATTTAAAATGGCACGTAACTGCTCTATGTCCTCCTTTTCCTTTTTAATGTAATGTCGAATATAATTGAATCGGAAGTTGGAAGAAGGCATTAAAAGCCAAATTTTTTTAATCTAGTTGATGCCGGATTTGATATCTCGAAGGGATCGCGCATCTATAAATTGCACAAAGAAAGCAAAAACCATTAAAAAATCCTAGAAAAACAGGTGCGAAATAGTGATGGGCAAAGATAGCGTAGCTGCTATTTTTCACTGCTACTTCGGCTAAATAGTAATCTTTACTACAACCGATGAAAAATACAGCTGCTGGCTTAACTGCTGTTTTTCTCCGAAGTTTGCTAAACGTAAAACGCATTGTATTCTTTTTTCTAACAAACAGAACTTCTGGTAGAGCGGAACGAAAGGGCAGAGAATTATCTGCGCAGAGAACAGACATGACGTGTGAACACTACGTATATAGTGGCATCTGGGAACTGGTATAAAGAGCTCTCGGTACGGGCGGCTCCCGTCCTGGAATGACTTTTGCACGCACTGGCGTATTCTTTCATAATTGTAACATTTAATATTTCTCACAACAAGTATAGATTCACAATTTGTATTAATAATAACTAGAAATTAAAATGATAGTAATTCAAACAGTATTGGATCTGGGAAAGATGCAGCGTAGACCAGCCTCATCACTCTAAAACCG
>JAGDQP010046482.1:0-15287 GCA_022664845.1 Lepisma saccharinum
CCTAAAATGTTCCCTACTAAGCATTTTTCTCGAGAATGAGGTTCACAAATGAAACTAGCTTGTGTCTTCGATATAGTATTCTTAAGCAGTAATGCAGCTGTTCTAAAGATTTTGAAGGTCGAAAACCACTTTACATAATGCAGATAGGTTGCATTTGGATAGCCCATTTGATGTCATCGAAATTACTGAAATGTCTCCTTTTAAGGGCTATTTCAGACAAGGGAACAAAAATGAGTCTCAGGGATCACAGAAAGTTGATTTGTTTTACTTCTCATTCCCGAGGGGAAAAAACATTTAGACCTGGAACATTTGGAAGAAAGGTTGCAAAATTACAACAAAGAAGCACGTTCGCCAAAACCTTTCACCATCTTCTATAAGCAAATTATTCTAGGGTGTGAATTAGTCTGGTAACAATCTTCCTGAAATCGCAAGTGTTCACTGTTCAAGAGAACTGTGTCCGCCATATCGCAAACGTTGTGTACACTATATGTGTGTGCGATTTTTGATGGTGTTGACAAGCTACGTTTCTTCTTTCCTACTTGGCTCATTAGTAATGTTGATTTTATCCACATACTCTATTCCATTAGTACAGATGGGCTGAGTTCAGTGCACTGTAAATGTTTGTTTTGTTCATGCAGTTCTACCACATATAAAAATAACCGTTCGTTTCTAGTTTACGTATAAGGTGGAAACTAATTTTAAAAATGGATCTGTTAATGTACAAAAGAATTGTGAATTCCTTTTTGTTAGTAAAAAATGTGGTACGAAATCAGAAAGAAACGTTACAATAGCAAGGTTTCTTTATCATATTCCAGAACAGTACCTTCAACACTTGTTATTCAGTGTTCGATTTGCCAGGGGGATGCCAGAGATTTTCCCCTGGCGCGTGAGAATTTCATCTCCGGTTGTTGAAACCGAATATCACCGCAAGGGATAACATCTTTGTATTTCGGATAAAATCTTTGTGTTTCTACCCAAACCACTAGTATACGAAACTTATCATCAACCAATAATCTTAGGATCCCTCTTTCGTAATTCATAACAGATCGAACACTATGTCTAATCAAGAGTTTCAAGCGAAAGAAGTTTCACTCACAATGCGAGACATTTCGAAACCAGGTGAGGATATCAAACAAAATAAACTTACGGTAAGCGCGAACTAATGATTAAAAAATTGAGAGAAAAACACACTAAAATTGTTAGGTTCCGCGCACTAGGAGACTTGAGTTGCTCAGCATCGAAATGGATTTCAAATAAATGGCTGCATGTTGTGTACGTCTCGATTCCACTAGATGTTAAGTCTCCAAAACCTACATGGCCCACCCGGAATTCGAACCCACAACCTTGGAAACGCTGCACTGACGCCTGAGACCACAAGCTTACCGCGGTAGGGTGCTCTGATTTTAAGATCAAGGAAAAAAAGCAAAATGAAAAGTCATTGGGTTCATCCAATTGCACGCCAGAAACTTTTAAATGGACAATTTTATAAACTCGTTGCAATCTTTGCATTTGAATTCATTTATGACCTTTCGACATCTTTATCTCAGGGTAGGTAGAAAATGGAGAAGATATTGGCTAGGATCTTACTTGATGTACCATTCCAGAATCCGCCTGGTGAAAGCAAAGGAAAACCTGTCAGGATAGTCGGCTGTGGAGTTCCAACCCGCGTGCCTACCCATTACCAATCCGAAGTCCGCGTCGTTACCGCCTGGACCACGGGGGCTGGGTTTTTGCATTCTTGAGAGATAAAAAGAAGTTCTTGAATTATTTCGGGATAAGGACAGATAGATGGATTTTAAAACTTACTTTTCGTCATAGCATAACAATATACATTTTGACTGGCTGTATACCAGCATAAAAGACTAGCTGAAACATTAAAACACTAGGATATTCCTGACTTAACGACAAACATTTACTTCACGAAATTATTTTACAATGACAAAAAAAAAATAACTCAAATTGTAACCGAAAATAACAATTTTTGAACTTAATAAACTACTTCCACAATTATATGTTTGAACATAAAATATAAAGATTTTTTTATTTCAAAATATCACTTCCATGTTTCTACATTTTGCCTATTTATTTTTGGTCTTTTTTACTTAAAATATAAATAATTCAACATTGAACGATTACATAATTTTGTAACAAAACACACTACTTAAACAATAAATTACGCTTTTCTGTGTAACAATTTCTACTTCTTTCTGAGTGTACAAACCGCAGTCATCGAACTGAGCAACTCAATTGCTAGTGCGCGCGGAGAGGTTTAACCATGTATATTTTGTTTCTGCGAGTGATAGTTTTACCACCTCCAATAGAGCATGTTTCAATTATAGGTGATGTAAAAGTCTGGCACCATAGAGAAATTCCGTTATGCAGTGGTCTTGAAACATAGAGAAAAAATATCGTGATAAACGCTTACATGGAGATTTCAACTACTGTATTTGGGGCATCAGTGCCGTATCGGAAATACGTGTAATAGGAGTCAACTTGAAAATTTTAAATGGAAACTGGGGTCAATTATTATTTAGATGGAAACATTACTTAATTCTAAACAATTTTCCAAGGAAAAACATTTTCAACATCACAGCCGGTTGGGAGTTACAGTTGAATCAAAAGTTCCGCAGCATAGGAAAATTTCGTAATTACTACAGCATTTTTTTAATTACCTTCTACAAGGATTTTAAAATTGACAGTGCGCGTGCTGTCATATAGAACTATGTGTTTCATTTTTGCAATTAAAAAGTTTCCCAGAGATAACTGGTAACGAGAGGTAGGACTTAAATCTTACCCAGGAAATCAAGTTGGACGGTGTTTGCAAAATGATTAGAGTGGGTAGATTAGAAGTGTCTCTGTCTTTAGTTGTGGTATTCTCCTTCACTTGCAGGCAATCTCAACTTCACGAAAAGTATGAAAATATAATTTACAGGAAGGAAAAAGGATTTAGCTATTTATATGTTGACTTTAAATTTATAGATTTAATAAAGGAAATATTTGGTCATCTTAGTTATAGTACCAATAACTTGATGAAGTAGCTCGTCCAAAACGACGCGATGAAATGTCTCAACCAAACTTGTAGTGATTGCTCTAAATAGCATGATTTCAACTGAATGGACGACGAGAGCATGAACTTCTTGAACTTTACTTAAGGACTTTAGGCAACTTTGGTTCAGACCGAATGGAAAATGATGGGAGAATTGGTGGAATGAAGAAAGTGTGAGGAAACGGAAGAACCCCTAAAAAGCCACACACATGGTGTTTGTCCATCACAAAGCCCAAGTGGCACGATCAGGGATAGAACGGAGGACCCCAAGTACCAGAAGTGAACGCTCTACCACTAAGCCACAATGGCCCAAACGAGATCATCTTGTAGAATAAGGAACAACATGAAATTCGACACCGGGAAGAAATACTGGAGGGCATAAAGGAACTCACGGCAAAGCATGCACAGGAACAGACGGAATCATAGCAGAAAAGAATAGTGATTACAGAGGTATATCTTTATTAAACACGGGATACAAAATCTTCACCAACATTTTAAGTGCATGAGATGCAGAAAAGATAATCGAGGAGCACCAAGCAGATACAAGCAGTAACAGCTAGAAAATTCAAATTCAGATCAACGGTAGATCAAATAAATATTCCGAAACTAATAATGAATAAATGTTGGGAATATAACAGGTACATAAGCTTATATAAGATATTCAGAGATTTCAACTTATAAATCACCATAAATATCTCATCATTCTCATTAGACATCTTAAATGGTTTTCTGTGCGACACCACAGGACCATAGACCGGCACGCATAAACCTAACTCTTCTGGACTGGTCTAGAGATTACGAAAGAATATTTGATGAAAAAAAAAAGTATGCATGATGCACTTAATAACACAGTCAATCCACAATTAAAGAATAGTTCCAAGCCTAGATATTACTTTCCCCTCTTTCTTTTGCACTTACTGTACTTAACCGAAGTGTAACTCCACGAAAGCGAAGCTTGATATCCTCTTACTCATAAATGCTCAACAGTATAAATAAAACAAGGAAAACAAAAAGCATAACCACTTATATACCAGCAGGTGTGTTGCCGTGTGACGTAAGCGGAATATCACTTACGTTTATGTCGGGAAATATGTACAAAATTGCCAACCTCCTTTACATTAACAGAACTTTCACTTACGTCTCATAATAACAAACATGTTGATACAGTAGTGATGAAGCCGCGTTCTTTTTCTGTTTCTTTTTAACTTTATCTATTTATTTGTTAGTTTCTTACTCTGTAGAAAATTGCAGTGAGTAGGCGAAACGTTAGTGAATTAAGTTAAATTTTACAAGGTTCAATAGCAAAGTCACACTCAAGCAAATAAATACATTTTAGTTATTAATCTTAACTATACACTAAGATGTATATTTCAAACACAGTTTGTTCCCAGTGATTTTATTTTTAATCATCAATACTTTGTAACCACCATACTCTGAATATACCTGGTATCCCACCTCACTTAAATGCATCTTACAACACCCACTAATGGTCGATTTGCCGCAATACAAAGTTATCTTCTTCATATGTCACCATAATAATTCTTTCTTTATCCCTATTTTGTAATATGAACTATTCCTACATCACGTCCTCAGTAAGATTACACTACGGCTGTTTACATAGTCCAGAACCACAACTCAATATTCTCTACAACAATTTCAGTATCTTGTAAACAAGTACAATAACAAAACAATTCTTTCTTTATTTATTCACAAAATTGCATTTAATCACCTATCATCATTCTTCACTGTATCAACTGACGTCGTTCTCCATTGTATCAAAACTGTCCATGGGCTAATGTAGGAGAATAGAAAGGTATTTAAACTACTTCACGATATGAGAATGCTGTGCTTTAGGGAGAACGTAAGTCAGAATTGCCAACCACAGGTTTCGATTGACGGACGACACATTCGTGGTTCTCCTGAGTCAAACAGCTGACTAATCATTTACAGCTAAACTAATACGCACACTATCAAAATACAAATATTGTGATAAAGTAAAAATACTATGTGATAATCATTTAGTCACCATGGCACAAAAAGCTATTGTGGAAAGACTCCATATGTGTTCTGAGATTCCACTTTTGTGCAAAGGTTCTCTTACATATATCACACACAAGCTTGCGAATTCCCGCATGAAGTTTCAAATGAGTTTGGAGGTTGTATTTGCGAGCAAACTTTCGACCACATTGCTCACAAACAAACGGCTGGGCACCTGTGTGGGTCGACTTGTGAAGTTTCAAACCAACAGCACTTGCTAACTTTGCTCCACAGATTTCACACTGGAATGAGAGCTCCACAGATTTCACATGCTTTCTTACATGCTCCTTGTACGTGTACTTTTTCACACTACTGCCACACTTTTCACAAGTAATACGAGTATCATCATGGGTTTCCATATGACCAATCAGATACTCTCTTGTTTTAAACTTCTTATTACAAACAGAACAAGAATAGACTTTTTCTACAGCGTGGGATCGTAAATGCCTGCTTAGAGCATTTTTTACTAATAATTTACCGCATTTTGGACAAGTTTCCATGTTTTCACTCTTATTGTGAATATACTTGATGTGGCCACGAAGAGTAGTCACTGATTTGAAGCGTTTGTCACAAATCTCACAGGGTATATTCCTCCTACCTTTATTCTCATGGTCATCCCTCACATGTTGTTTAAGCAGATAAGGTGCTCTGAAAATTCTGTCACACTTCTCACATTTAAACGGCTTATATCCCCCATGCGCCACTTTCATGTGCATTCGCAAAAGTCTTCTTCTTCCGTTCGTAAAAAACTCTTCTCCACACAAAGAACAAATAGCGTGGGTGTTAATCCCTCTTCTACTTGTAGATCTGGAAGATAGTAAGAGACAAATTAACTACAAATAAATATAATTGCAGAAGGATTTTGAAAATACAACAACTATGAGAAAACATAGTGATACTTTAGAAGCTCTGCCCCTGGACAAATAACATATTGTATTGAATTCGCGTTGAACTGAATTAGCCTTTATTGCAGCGTGAAGTTCAGCATACGCTGCTCTTCCACTTAACCCAACAAGAAAATACAGAATACATTTAAAAATACTAAACAAAGTAGTGTAAATTATACCATAGACCTCATAATAGACAAACTTATCACGCTTCCCTATTACTGGCTGCGCTAAAACTAATGGATTTTTGTTCAGAGCACGTGATTTTGAAGCCATCTGCTAGGTAGCTCTGCCATAGACCTCATAGTAGAATTTGCCAATTAAACATTACTTAATCTACCATCTACACATAAAACTCACGGTTCATCCAGAAAAGGACTCAGACACAACAATCTACTTTTTGTATTACCTCTCCCCTGACTTTTCAACTCATTTATATCCTTTTGAACCTCTGACCCTTACACCATTTTCACTAAGGCAACCAAGGGCTTCTTTTAGTTCTATACTGTTTAATGATCTTTAATTTCTTGGGAGATCTACAATTATGAACAAATCTCAGAGTTATAAATTTCGAAAGTTCAGAGCACCACATGTTTCCCCCACATAAAAGACATAACTGAACTGGCAGGTTAGGATGTATTTAACATTAGAGGTGTGGAATTTGTACCCTTGGAATTTAGGGTCTACCGGCCATTAGAGTATTGATACTGACTGTGGGAGAAGTGATGAGAATGGAGCAGGTCTCATCTGGGTCTCATGCATGCATGGGCTCCGGTTGGGGCTGGTGGCAAGGAAAGTATTCGTACGGACCAAGATGTTTCTAAGATTAGGTGGATGTTGAAAAACTAATCTAAGTTTGGTGGGAATACTGATCTTGTTTCTGGATCAGATTGGAGACTGTGGTAATGAGGGAAATACCGGACCGCCCGAGAAATTCCACTGCTACCACCATCGTAAACCTATCCAGCCATAATTTTACTCAATCTGAGTCTGACATCCTCACTAAAGAACTGAATTTTTTCCTCTCCAAGCCGAAAAACCACTTCCTGTTGTTAAAAGATATCTTTCCCTTTGCCCGCGGACTAAGGTGGTGCTATCCACCTTCCAATAAACTCCATACTAGCCTTGAGCGCTCTTATCCTCCTTCAACCATGGGCCCACCTTCACTTCCTAGCAACAATCCCCCTCGAACGTTACATCTCCTCACTTCTCTCAGTCAGCACCAATACTGAGTGCTTACATCAGATGACAAACCAACCTAACCTAACCATTAACCAACGCAAAGCCCTTGTAGCGTTATACGAGAACCACAACATAATGGTCCTCCCAGTGGACAAGGGGTCAACTACAGTAGTCTTAGACCAAGCTGACTACTTCCAGGAGGCATACCATCAAATATCTGACCCCAGCACTTACAAACCCACCGCCACAGACCTAACCTACACCCACAAACAGAAAATTTCCGATTTCATTACCGCTAATGGTCCTAGTGAGAGCATATCAGAAATGTCCATAAAGTACCTAACCCTGAACAGTCCACGTACCCCGACCTTTTACCTATTACCGAATATCCACAAACCAGGTAACCACGGCCAACCCATTTTAGCCAGCTATAATTCTCCTACTGAACGCATTTCTGCTCTTGTTGACTCCTCCCTTCAACTACATGTTCAAGCGCTGCCTGCCTACATACGCGACACCTACAACCTATTAGAAATCATCCGTAAATTACCGCCTCTTCCTTCTGACACTGCTTTGTGCCATAGATGTTACTTCCTTGTATACCAACATTCCTCATGTCCATAGCTTAGCAGCATTGGAATTCTCCTATAACCAGAGACCCAAACCTCATAGCCCAACCACAAATTTCATTCTTAACATGGCCAACCTCGTTCTAACATGTAACAACTTCACCGTTGACGACAAACACTACCTTCAGATCCGAGACAGCCATGGGTACGAGAATGGAACCTTTTTATGCTAATCTGTTTATGGGCAAGTTCGAACATGATTTCTTACAAACTCAGCCCTTGACCTCACTGCTTTGAATAAGGTTCCTGGATGATATCCTGATGTTATGGACTCATGATGAAACGAGTCTCAAGACATTCCTAGAACAGCTGAACCAATTCCGTGTTGTCCATTTCTAACAAAAGAGTCACATTTCTTGACGTGGACATCACTTTAGAAAACAACACCCTCAATACTTCCGTCCACATAAAACCTATCAATTACGCTACTCAAGTTCCCACCCTTACCACACCAAGAAAGCAACTCCTTTCTTCCTTGCACTCAATAGGACAACGCCTGAATTCCGCTACCTCTGCTACTGAAACTTACAACCAACGACTCCAGGAAACTCTAGTCAACCCTGGCTACCCACCTAACCTTGTAACCAAACAGATTCGTCGTGCATTCTTACACTTTCAACCCACTCAAACCTCCAAAACTAATCACAACCCACCGGCTCTAATCACTCAGTTCTATCCTAAACTAAGCAAGGTCAAAAAAATCCTACAGTATCATTTCCACATTCTCGCATCTGACCCAGAAACAAGATCAGTATTTCCAACCAAACTTAGATTAGATTTTCAACATCCACCTAATATTAGAAACATCTTGGTACGTAAGAATTCTTCCTCGCTACCACCCTAAACCGGTGCCCATGCATGCATGAGACTCAGACGTAAGACCGGCTCCATTCTCATCACTTCCCCCACAGTCAGTATCAATACTGCTAATGGCCGGTAGACCCCAAATTCCAAGGGTACGTACATGCCACACTTGTAATATTAAATCCATTCTAACCTGAAAGTTCTGTGATGGCTTTTATGTGGGGGGAAACAGGTGGTGCTCTGAACTTTCGAATTAACAACCATACCCACTTTTGCACTATCAACAAACGCGATGCTCCTTACACACAGAGTCCTACAACACCAATTTTGATCTATGTTTCCTGGTTACCATAATTCACATTTTACCCCCTACGACCAGCACCTTAACACGCAGTCTGTGGGAGGACGCCTTTATTTATGGTTTGAGCGCGAAAATACAACCCTGCCTTAACCTTCAGTTTCCTCTGCACTTTCAACACATTTCCTTCCACGATCCCACCCTGAACTTGGATGCTATACAGTTTAAACTGCTCTAATCTACGCGCTATACAGCAACCATTTGCTCTCCAAGCTTGATGCGTCGTCCTCTACGTGTCGTCACTGTCTCTTCAGCCTTGCGCTTATTTAACACGTGCGTGACGTTTTCTCCTCTACGCAAGATTAAGTGCCACTGTAGGCACGAAATACTGCAAATTCTCTCTACATGTTAAATGTTTTAGTGTGTGTGTGTTTGCCTCTGGAACAATAAGCTGTAAGTAAATCCCTTTCATCTTATCATAAATTTACCTTAAATTGCCTTTCCTGCTTTCCTCTGTTAGTGATGTATATATATATATATATATAGGTAAATTTAAGACAAAGGAAGGAGAAAAAAAGGATATACAGCTTACTTTCGCATTAGATCACACATATTAACATGTACACTTGCAGGTTAGGATGTGTATATATATATATATATATATATATATATATATATATATCCTAACCTGCAAGTTCTGTGATGCCTTTTATGTGGGGGAAACAAGTTGTGCTCTTAACATTCGAATTAATAACCATCGTCACTTTTGTACTATCAACAAACCGGATGCCCCAGTTTCCTTACACACAGAGTCCCACAATACCAATTTTGATCTATCTTTCTTGGTTGCCATAATCCACATTTTACCCCCTACGACCAGCACCTCAACACGCCGTCTGTGGGAGAATGCCTTTATTCACGGTTTGAGCGCGAAAATAAAGCCTGGCCTTAACCTTCAATAACTCTAAGCTTCCCTTTCCCTCTGCATTTTCAACAAATTTTCCATCCATGATCCCACCTTGTACTTACACGCTATACAGTTATTATTATTATTCCAAGTTCCGGATATCTACGCGCTACAGTAGTCAGTTGTTCTCCAGTTTTGATGCTTTGTACGCTACGCTTCAAACTTGTACTTTGTGAACACGTGAACTTCGCTCTCTTCCTCTCTACTTGAAAAAGTGTGAATACACAAAATATAGTGACCTTTTTTTATGTGAATATGTGTGATCTAATGCGAAAGTAAGCTGTAAGTATTATCCTTTTTTCTCCTTCATTTGTCCAAAATTTACCTTCCTTCTTCTCACTGAATATAATTACCGTCACAATTTGAAATCGATGTGCGGCTGAATTAATAAACTGTTTGTTTATTGGAAGAACCTCCACATCTTAAATATATAATTAAATATCTCAGGGCGTCAGTTTGGGTCCGATACTTGGGCTTTGCTTAAACAACGGAAACTAACTTGAAGACCAACTTTAGTGCCCCAAGTCTACGCCGTAGTGTGGGCTACGCCAGTTTGACGTACAGGTCCTAGAGCAAATTATTAACAGAAGCTTCGGAGCTTTTCAGCTACCAGAAGTTCTGCCAATAATTCTCCGAGCTGAAGACGAAGAAAAAAGCAAATAGCTATTTAAAAATGATTTATTAAAGAGAATTGTCTCTACATGAGGATCTCTGAATCAAGAAACCCAACATGGCTTCTTAACTTCCTTGGTAAACTATTCAATTGCAACATATTTATTTATACAGGAAATAATTACTTTACATCAATACTCAATTACATAAAAACATCTCATTTAGCCATTTTATATTCCTGTGCTGTTATTACAATACAAAATTATTGTCAACCATATATATAAACAACGTTTTACCTTTGAAAACACACGTATAGTAGTAGCGACATCTGCTGAGCTACCTACGAAACTTCTAATATATATATGCAACCCGAAACTCGATTGCTCTTTCATAACTATTTATTATTTTATTGTTTATAACATAAATTAACATTTTAATCTTTAAAATAATAATTAGATAAAATAATCCATGAATTTCAGATTAAATATCTGAAATTACCTTTACCTAAACCAGGTTGAGTGGTTGTCCCATATCATAATTCCCCCAACCGGACGAAAAAAAATGAAATAAATTATTATATAAATATCTGATGTATGATAACAGTCATGAAATATATTTCTTTCTTTTTTTAATTCATTAAATGTTTAAATCAAAGCCTTCCCGGCTTTCCTTTGTACTAGTTATATATATATATATATATATATATATATATATATATATATATATACACTTCCAGCACCTGTCAGCTCTGTCCATTCTTTCTCCTACCTGTTCAAAACGCTTCTGCGAAACGTACGAGTTCTCTTTTTTATGTTTGAAAATTTATTTTACATCTATCTTATGTCCTTTTTTGTACCTGTTTTATCATTATGTGAATTTACAGAGCATGTAAAGTACATATGGGAAAAAGCCGGGTAGGCAATCTAATAGGTGGAATTTTAATACAAAGGAGAGGATGTGTACTTATGTAATATCTTGATGGAAACCACGTACACAATTACACACACACACAACGCTGTATAGTTACATAGAATTTTCGCATACGTGCGTCATCAGAAGAGTAGACAATAAAGAAAATCGCTTAACACAGTTCACAACTTAAAGTGTTCGAAAAACAACATGGCGGACGACCACATCACAATCAATTGACCGCGTTCTGCGTGCTATGATTTCTCATGAAACGCACATATACAATTTTATTTTCAACTAGGTGCTAAGGACAAAAAGAGACTTTTACCTAAAGAGCAGCGGTCTATTAATAAACAACTCCACAAATTTTGTCCTTAGCTTTCATGAGAAGTTCGGCTATGCGCGTGCGCAACTACTCTACCTGAAAAAAATTAAATATGTACATAAAACAAACCTAGTAATATCCACACATACTTTGATCAGCATGTAAATAAAATATTTTTTAATAATATTCCATACATTTTGTTCTACGCCCTACGACTTCGCACGGTTATAAAACAGTTGAAATTCCAATTTCGAAACATGGTGACGTAGAAGCTTAACATGTACACAAATTATCTCTTAACATATCTGTACTCTTTCTTACTTTATTCGTATTATCAAATAGATTTATTCCTACGAAAAATACAGATCCACACAATAAATTTGTTGTTCATTTGACGAAGCCTTCGGGAGGATTTGCCCGTAACTAAATAAGGAACTTTCATTGATGACGAAACCAAAACTGAAACCTGATCTCAACCTCCAGAAATTCTCCATCAACAGTTTGACCTTTCTACTTTGTCTATTCAATTCCTTCGGCACTACACTTTATAGCTTCTTCCAACTTTTATATTCTTTTATCCCGACTTGCTTTTGTGCTATCCTGCGACTCTACATTTCTTAACACACTCATTGTGAGGCTGTCCACAGAATTCACACAGGCCAAATTCATAACTTTTGAATTCAACAAAAAGATTATGTTGGCAAAAGCTAGAGAGCCTGGGATAGCCATACCCGAACTCATAAGACATGAGTCTCTCTTGGTGACTCTATTTCTTAACACATCCATCTGTAACATTAAAAGTTCATAATATCAAACTTATTTCAGATGTATGAGAGTATTGTTCTGCATATTTGGGGAAATGGAAAACGTATCATTATAAGTACCTAGCTAAAAATTACAACGCTTACATGACAGAATTCAAGAACTGAAACGCAGTTTCTTGAATTTCATTACCAATGACTCAATTTTGTTACCTTTTTATGATTTTCATGGACTGTAGACACCCATACTCTCCACCAGCGGTTCTCAAGAAAAGGTTATGCGTCTTGCCGGGGCAATCCCCTTACCAACTGTGGACAGGTCTACTTCATAAATTTCCCTGAGTTTCCCAGATTTATAACATTTCCTGAGTATTCTAGGTTTTCCAGGGTGGTAGGCACCCTCTCTTAGTACTTATAAAAAAATCCGCTTGTCAATTGTCTTTCAGTTGTGCCCGTCTATTATACTCCCTGTCCTCTTCACGCTTTTTTTTCACGTATCAGAGAGGCTTTAAACTTTGACCATGGAAAAAAACTAAAAGATTTGCACTGCATGTACAGTTTTTTGTAAAACTAATTTTACTGATGTAAGTACTCCTAAATTCTAGTTTTAACAATATGAGCCGTTCCAGTTTTCCCTTAGAGAGTCAGGTAGGGTAAGTGAGACCTAAAGAATAAAAAGTTGCACTTTTGCGTACCATAAAAACGTATCCGCTGGACAAACAAGGTAGAACAAATAATTAGAGTACATCTCCCACATTCCCAGCAAAAAAGGGCAACCTTGGCCCAAATAACTCAGAATGGTAAATGGGACAAGAACGTATAGAATGCACTTTCAGCACTAAAATGCTTATTTGCAGAATGGAAATAACTTATTTAGTTCCGAATACACATTAAAAGAAAAGAGAAGGCACAATCAATGCGAAAACTGTAGAAGAGTAACATTTTCTAACAAATTTAAAGATGGAAAAGAACCTGTGAAAAACAATAAACAGGGCTGTAGTATATAGAAGACACTATGCAAAAGCAAAAAGCTAAAGAAGTCATGCTTTGTGAGATGCGGACAAGTGAAGTACGCCCTTTCTAGTCGCACATAGTTCGCTCCTGCCTCGCTAAGGTTTCTTTGTAGGGTAACAGCGACCTATGATTTGATTAGGCAGGTTAAAAGTTTTTAATAGTATCCAAAGAAACTATGTTATCTTATTTACATATGGGCCTAGAAATAGCTTTCATATTGCACGAAATAAACCACCTACAGCCTTTCTTGTAAACTGTTTCCAACTCTGAACTTGAGTAAAACAGCAATACATATTGAGAAAGACAGCTCCATGTTGAACACATGTTCTCCTTGACTCTCGATATGTAACTGGTAGTAGGTTTTGAACCGTGATTTTACCATGTGGCCGTTTTAGTTTCGATTGGTTTCAAAACTAGAAAGAAAGGAAGCTCTTACCCCACCTCACCCAGTACGTAAACTACTGAATACATAAACGTTAACACTTACCTATCAACTGAAGAAATCACCTCAATATCATCTGAATCCGAATCTATCAAGATCACATTCTGTTCTGCATCCAACATCACTTCACTCACTGTCCTGTTCCTTTCTTCCAATTGGTTGGATGATGATGTGGGAGGCTGAAAGGAGTTACCAATCACAGCATCATTCACACAGTTGATCGCTGTTGTTTGCACTACACTTCGCGAAGGGTTGTCAGTACATTCTCTACCTTTATCCCACCAAATGGGATTGTTTATATCGAACATTGGCGCACCAACTTGCACTTCATTGTAGCGATCTATATTGCCACGGGAGAAGTCTTTCTGTCTTTGGATACCAAAATTTGGTTGCTCGTAAATTGTGTTTCTTGGTGTAACAACATGCATATAGGGTGGTGTACCGTCATTCAGGGGGACTACTGGTTGGGTTACAGTCTCTTGAGCAATCAATCTCGTCAAAGGATCACAAACGCTTGAACTATTTAACAGAATACATCCACGAATCTTCTCTCTACTTACGTCAGTCGAATTAATAGCAACATTGTTCATTGTAACGGAATTAACATTAGCTACTGGCTCAGTCGTCAAAAGTTCATTACCAATCACCCCACTGGTCTCTGCTGAAACACTAGTAGGTAAAGCCGAAGTCAATATATTAGAACTTCTTCGGACGTCCTCTTCTTTCAACGTCAAGGAACTGCCTTCGCTGCTCCTTTCTTGTTCTACCGATTGTTGTTCTGACAGCGATTTCAGCGCTACCTGAACCGTTTCCATTACATCTTTACTCACCGTTAAGTCCTCTGTCGGCTCGTCTTCGGCTAGCAAATTCAGTAACTGAGTAGCGATTTCGTTTAACTCATTTGATTCCACTTTTATATTAGACACTGTTCTGCTTCTTTCAGACACAGAATTGACAGACGTACCATTAACTGCGTCCTTTTGCGCCGAAGTAGACTGGGCATTGGCACAAGCTGTAATTTCATTAAACTTTGGAGAAGCCCTCACATCTAGAGATTTCTCAGACAATATTTTACTTTCAACAAAGTCGTCGATATGTTTAAATGATTCTAAAAGGCAATTGTTCTGTAAAGTTACTTTATTTACCTGAGGAGGTTTACTGCCTTCATATTTCGAGGAATTTCGCATTACCTTATTTTCAGTTCGCGATCCTAATCCTGCCAGACAGTACAGTGTATCTTTGACTGTACTCAGCAAATCATGAATCTCGTTTTCTTGTTCCCTCTGAGGCTGAGCATTCAACTGACCGAGACCTTCCTTCAAATCAGTTACATTTCCTTGCAATTCTGTATTTCCTATCGTTTCCACTTTAACA
>JAGDQP010046483.1:0-10095 GCA_022664845.1 Lepisma saccharinum
ATCAAAGAAAATTACTGAATATCTGGAGAACACTTACCTATAAATAATTCCTTGTATATGTAAATGTTCTAGCGCTAGAATAATCTCTGATAAATAGAAACTGTAAGAAATAAGAAAGTAAACACATGACATTAACACAAAGAGCGAAACAATATGAAAGTAACAAACACACAGCCATCTTAGTTCTCATTAATTATATATGTGTGCACTTAATGCCTTTTCGGACATTCATTAGAATAGGCTCATGAAATATAACTTAGTGTGTGCGAATGGTTATATAGATTTTAATCCATTTGGTTCAATATTTCGTTAACACAAAATTAAGGGTAATGACTACAATTTTAAACAGTTTTCCTACATTTACGAAGTATCTCCAACTAGATTTTGATTTATTTTTTACACATGAATGGATTCATGTCTTGTCCTTGCACGTGGAAAGTTGTGTTGGAATTAGGCCAATAATAAAGAACTGAAAAAAAAAAAATGTTTTAAAAATTAAGCACTATATACAGTGTAACTCGGGTATAACTATACCTCGCCTACAGCGTCAGGTATTCTGTGGTACCATAATTTTTCTCATAACCGCGTAAATCTCGGTTACAACGACACAATTTTGCAAGTTCCTTGGATGTCGTTATAACCTAGTTTTATTGTATACATATAACGCTACTGTATGGTTCAGATGGCGCTTCCAGAGTTCGGACACAAGTGTAATGGACTAAGAATAAAAAGAATGGTGAATCTGAACGCTTGACGTAGAAATTTGGATTGAAGGACGACAAACAGACCATGTAACTTCAACAAGTACCTTGATTTCGAAATACACGAATAAAGCTTGCATTTACTACTCAAACTGTATCTCTGGTCACATGGGATTATAACCATGCAAAGTCAACTCGTACAGAAAATGGTACACTTTATTACAAAAACAACGTAATATCTGAATATGTGAACGAACTGTCATACATCAAATACACAATAAATCATGAAATGATATTGTGTTCGTAAATTAACTCACCGTATCAAACAAACTATTGACGGCCTTTCGATAATGTTTGAAATGATCAAGAGTTCAAATGTGAATACAGATTATTTCTGAATCTTCCCTTTTCTTGGTAAAGGTGGTCGAGCGTGGGACTGACCACCCCTCCTCACTTCGTACCGTTGGTTGAGAATATGTGAAGCGCTAGCTCCACATCCCCCATGCACCGTTGGGTGCGTGCGTATTGCACAGGGTATAACTTTACCTTTTTTTTTATCAACGGCTAATACGATAAATACTAACAAATTCGAATTAAGCTCAATAACGAAGCACTGGTATATCCCTTGCCCTTTTTTTCTAGAAAAGGAAGACCATTAAAATAACAAAAAAGCAACAGTACTGCACGGTCTGTACTCATACTGTGTACCAATAATGACTGCCTTGATCTCAAAATGTTATAGCTTTATAACGAAAAGCTTTGTTCTTCCTTATTGCTGGCAATCTTAGTTTCTACGCTCGTGTGTTTCGCTAACCGTTTTATCACTAATTGCTATGGACACTCAAGAAATCACATGGGATCGATAGAACGGTTATTAACAATTTTGTGGAGATGTGCTTTTTTTTTTAACTCAGGAAATACTTGCGAAACTTGGATATTTTGCTTCCATCTACGAATTTTGAAATCTGATAGCTCGTCTGACTACGAATCGGGCTGCCCGGGCTCCAATCCCGGCCAGGACACTGGAGACTTTTCTCTCAGTGTTCCCATGCCTGGCGCTCTGAGGTGCACTCAGCCTCTTATCAAACTGAGTACCAGTGTGTCCTTGGTATTCCTGGGCGCCTTGGGAAGGTAAAGGCGGTCGAGCTTGGGTGTGACCACCCCACCTCACTTCGTACCGTAGGTCAAGAAAAATGTGGAGCGCTACCTCCACACACCCCCAAGCACCGTTCACGGCGCGTGCGTATCGCACAGGGGATAGCTTTCCCTTTTTTTTCTCAAGAAATGGAACCATTTTTATTCGTTCCTTCATGAAAATAACACCTACATAATAGGAAAAAAATACGATTCGTCTTCAAAAATCTATCATCGGACTCACGTAGCACGGAGAATGTTAAATGTAGAACACTGAACCTCCATAGATTACAGCAAATTTGCGAATACGGCTTGCCCCCGAGAAATTTTACCTTGTACTCACGATTTTTAACACTTTCACTCCAAATGTAAGCACCTTTATTCAACAAATTCTACAGTCCCTACCAATAATAGCTCCCTTTACGCTCTTCAGTTAACAGTGTTGATCATCCCCGCCATCTTGGTATACACTTTCCACTGAAATTATTTTACTTATTTTATGCCTTTCATAAAAGCAGCTTTCATGTAATTTGTCTTGGTGGCTGTTTTGACTCTTTACTGGACGAGTAAAACAATTCCCATGTAAATCAATGGAATACCAAGATGGCGGACCTGATCAACATCGTTAAGACCGTATCACTACTAGCACAACGTACAGTGTATATTTTCTTGCTTGCGGAAACTAAATATATATATTTATTAAGCAAAAAATTTACTACGAAATATGGAAAAAAACCGCCACAGTGTTAAAATAATTTACACATGAATGGAATCGTTCAGAAAAACAAGCAATGACAGAGCAAATGTTGGGAAATACGAAGCACGAAATTATTACAGCCTGGATATTTTGCGTGCTACAAGGGGTTATACATAACGTACAGCAGTCAGGGAAATCAATACATCTCTACACCAACCTTATAAAATTATTCCTTTCACTAAATCCACAAATACAGGTTAACGGTGTAGATCACCCCCGCCATCTTGGTATGACCTTTTCCTTGATTTACATGGGAATTGTTTTACTAGTCTTATGTTTCTCAGGAGCGCAATTTTTAACTTCTGTTTTCGTCTAGTGTTTCGTCATGTTTTCTTTAACTCATGCTGTTTTATAGAAATGCAATATTTTACACACGAATAAAATAATTTCTCGTTGACATATTGTGATTTATATTGTAAATTATTAGTAATATTCAAAGGTCATATCAAGATTGCGGGGGTGATCCACACCGTTAACTTACAAACCTATACAAAGCACAGCATAGTGCATTTACCTTCACAATTGAGATCCTAGGAATACTTACCATGCAGTGTCTTCTAGGAAGATACCTTCCCTTTCTAGATGCATAAACAATTCACCTCCACTAAGGTATTCAAGAATAAGGTACAATTTGCCTCCCGTTTGAAATGCATATATAAGGTCCACTATGAACGGATGCTATTTAAAAAGAAACAAAATAATATTATTAGCAATGTAAAATAGCATATATCAGCTGCGCTATAAGTTATTATCCTGCTTAACTAAATGTATATTTTTGATTACTGAAATTGAGGCTAAACTACCAAGATGTCGTAGCTCAATTGGTCGAGTGCTAATTTAGCACACGGAGGGTCCTGGGATTGATCCCTGTGGCCCAACATCCTGACTTAATTTTTTTCCTGTTATCCCAGGATATCATCGGGATTTCGCCACCTTCAAAACTAGCCCCTTTGAACTGTTCGAAACCCCATTCTCGGCCTGAACCAGATATATAAAAAAAAAATGCATCAATAAATTCAGTTCAATGAGAATAAACTCCTACGTTTACTGAGTTTTGCCACTATAATATCCTGCTATTGTTACGGAAGAAAAAAATACGAAGGCAGCATTCAGATTAAACTTTAGGTACCATCCAAGCACTTGCCAGGTGAGACCACGAGAAAAGCTGAGTCAAGTGGCTGTTGTGACGAAGTCAGGGAACGTAACCACCAGATCAAAGGGGCTGGGCACTTTTTACCGTTCTTTTGGCGAAGAGGAAGGAAGTAACGGAGACATTTTTATTGATGATACATAAAGAATTCGTTGAAAGGATATAAATAAAATCAAGAAAAACTCGTTAAAATAGCAGTCACAGGACCACAACCTTGACCCTTCAGACTACGAACCCATTATGTTAATAACGTATCGAACATAATGGATTACATTTTAAACAAGAAGTCTACCTTTGCCCCCCAGTAAATAGCAAAAACAGGACTTAAAAGTGAAATTACTACTAAGGATGTTAAAGATCCTTTTAAGATTACGGTTACTTTTCAGGGTGTCCATGTGCAGAAAAAAAAAAACCACTTTCCCCTGTTTTTCAGACACATTTATTTAAGGGAAATGACAAACAAGCTAATTTTACCTTCCATGTGTAATAGCAGGGTCTACACGTGAAATAGCCTTGGTTAGGTTAATAGTACGGGGTAACCGACGCGGTAGTCTGAATACAAATTCAAGCAAGCATGTGCAACCCCCTCCTCTGTTTTACTCCATACCACAGTGGTACAGAACCACTCAAAATCTGGACAAAACCCCAACAACCAATGTCAGCAAAAAGAACCTTTAGCATCAAACAGAAAGGTCTTATCTACTGAGAAAGACACGGAACGATGAGAAAATCAGGCAATTCCGTGAACCCCCACGCAAATTTGCATTACAATGAAGTTGATAAAATTCCATTTTGTGAAGGTATTGCCTATCGAAAGTTGACCATTGTAGTAGAAAGAAGTGCAATGTCTAAAAAGCTTCCTGGTAGCTTACAGTGTTCACATAATTAATTAGAAATGGTCTGTGAAGTTGGTTGCGTGTGCAATAGGGTGTAATGCCAGTAGGTGATAAACGAAAAGTTTATTGTGTGTGTGTTTAACTTTCTCGTAGAGTTTATAAGCCGCCTGAAACGCTATGAAACTAAGGTTTTGTTTTCAGAACATAGATGAACACTTCCTTTAGTAGAAACCAGAAGCAGATTCTGCTAATTGTGGCTACTCTTTGTTTAAATGAAGAAGTTCGTTGCTGCATGTTAGGTAATTTGAATGTAAATTTGGGAGTATTATTAATGCATGATTTTTTTCTACTCTCATTGCAGATATGTGATACAAAACGACACGGAGAACTCGGTACCAAGTGCTACGGAATGTGAAGGACAGCAAAAGAAAGCATGTAATAGAATTCTTCAGAGGAAAATGTCGTTGACGTTGGATGCAAATGCGAAGCAGAATTTTATCAAATTTTCCGAAATGTTTAGGAATGTCAAAAAATATATATACAGTTTTCGAGAAGGATAACACACTATGGTTGGACGGTGAAGTTGTTTTGAATACACAGAAGGCTAATAAACCATGAACAAGAACTTCAAGAACCACGCCGGCAGGCGCCAGACCTCATGATTTTCTCCGGAAGCAGCTCGCGCACAAAGCGAAGTAAGTAAGACCCAAGATTTCAGGCCAGGTGGGTGCAGTAATAGCCTGACTTTACCGCTCAACCGTAGTGTGTTATCCTTCTCGAAAACCGTATATATTCTTTGACATTTCTCCAATTTTCGGAAAAGTTGATAACAAAATTCTGCTACTTGCTGCTTCGCGTTTGCATCCAACGTCGACGACTTTTCGCAGTAACGAACTTCTTCATTTAAACAAAGAGTAGCAACAATTAGCAAAATCTGCTTCTGGTTTCTACTAAAAGAAGTGTTCGTCTATGTTTGGAAAACAAAACCTTAGTTTCATAGCGTATCAGGCGACTTATAACTCTACGATAAAGTTAAACACACACAATAAATTTGTCGTTTATCGCCTACTGGCATTACATCCTATTGCACACGCAACCAACTTCAGAGACAATTTTTAATTAATTATGTGAACACTGTAATCTACCATGAAGCTTTCAAGATATTGCTTTCTTGCAGTATTATATTACAATGGTCAACTTTCGACAGACAATCCCTTTTTAAAATGGGATTTTAACAACTTCACTGCAATGCAAATTTGCGTAGGGGGTCACGGACTAAAGGGCCTGATTTCCTCACCGTTCCATATCTTTCTCAATAGCTAAGACCTTTCTGTTTGATACTAGACTTGTCTTGGTTCTTTCTGCCGACATTGGTTTTTGGGGTTTTGAGTGGTTCTGGACCACTGTGCACGGGCATAAACATTAATACATTGGGTAGAACACGGAGAAATTATATAATTTCCTGATTTTTCTCTGATTTCAAGGAAGTTCCCTCACGTCTTTAGGTTTTCAGACAACTGGATACCCTACTATTCTTCACACAAGGCACGAAACTGATCTGTTTTTCTGCAATATATTTTCACTGCTGAGAGCGGATAGCTAAATGCGCTAGCGGATTTTACATGGATAATGGATTTTAAAAAATTGGATGGATGCCAGAAAAAAATGGGATAATCTTGTACGGATACTATCTGCTATCCAAATTTCATCTGAATTTTATTTATCCCTTATGTGAATTACCAATTTTCTCAAACGGATACCAGATAATACGTCATCCCGATCTTTAGACAAACTTGTTCATTTCTTTATGGCCTTTAGCGATAGGGGAGGGGAAAGGATTTGGGAAGGTGTCGGCCAGGGCCTATGCTGAAGGTGCCACCCTGGCATTTGCCTGGTATGACAGGAAAAAACCTGTCAGGATGATCAGCCGCTGGTGTCGAACCCACGACGTCTCGAATGCTACGCCAACGCTCTACCACTGAGCTTTAGATATATCTGAACTTTTTTTCTTTTACATTTGCTAAAACTAACGTAACGGAACTTCAACTTGATATGTAACGAATTTACGAAATTACATTTAACAAAAAGGCTTATGAAAGGATCTTGTTTCCGACTGAAGAGAGATCCAATTCAAGCATGCACATTTTCGTTACACCAGTAATTGACAAATGCCCACACCAAGCTGGCTACTAAAGTTCCTTCCCGCGGTATTCCCACACGTATGAAGACTCCCCGCCATAACTCCGAGGTCCTTGCAAACTCAAAGTTTATTTATGGGTCGCACTGTCAGTTATGGCATAAACCTGCTACGTCTGTGGGTGGGATGACGTGTGCTTTGCGTGATCACTTCCTCTTGTTGCAGTAAAATAAGCATGATGGAACGTTGGAAAATGAAATTCCGTAATTTAGTATTAAGCTCTATCTATTCTTAGCCAATTGTAATTGAAATATCCACATAAAAAGTAAAACTATGAAATTACTTAGCATTAGAAGTGGGGACAAGATAGAAGTTTCATACAAAGACGCAAGACATTACAACATTTTGTTATCATGAAACTTCTTGTTTGTTCTTAATGAAACACAGTTCTGTTCGCAGTTATGCTTTAACTGAAACCTTGCTAGTTTCTATTAAATGTATGCCTTTGTACTACGTTATTCGGTTTTATTACAGTTCATGAAGCAAAGGCATTTATTTAATTTTTATGTATGAGTTTTACCTAAAGATAAGTTAAAAAATGTATCAGCATATCGCTGCAAAGGCTAAACCAAGCAATAATTATCTGTTGTGATCCTAATCTAATCAGAAATAGACCTTCGACAGTTTGTATAGCCCTCTATTGAGGCCGGTATTTGATCATTAATTTCCTTATCGAAGACAAATATTTCAAAGTAGGAAAACACATTTGATTATGTAGAAACAATATGAAGAAAACATTTTCTATTTCACTGGAATAATTTAGGTGGTTAACATTTTATTATATCGAAACGATTCTAAAGGAAACGTATTCTATTATACAGAAACAATTTAAAAACAATTTTGCTCTTATTTTCTCCAGTTCATTAAGTTGTATTGTTTTGACGCGAAATTCTTACTTGTAGATACAGTAGAACCGCGATTATCCGAGTTAATTGGGACCGAGACCACCTCGGGTACGGGAAAACTCTAATAATACGGGGGTTAAGTGCTATTGTCGTAAAAATAACGAAAAAACACGTGAAAATGTACAAAATTGGTAGGAGACGGGTGGGCTAATAATTCCTAGAATTGGTCGTCTACATATTCGTGCGAAGTGACGGCTCGTCAAACAAATAAACATCGCTTCTGGCTGTAATTGTCCCGCTATTAAGAGCTTTATTTTTATTTTTTATCTTCCGATGACTGGCTCGGATAATCGCGAGTCTACTGAAAAATTAAATATATACACAAAACCAGCCCTCGTGGTCCAGGTGGTAACGTCGCTGATTTCGCAGCAGCGATGGGTAAGTATGTGGGTTCGAACTCGAAGGCCGACCACCCTGACTGAGGTTTTCCGGCTGTTTCACCACGTAAATGCCGGAATAGTACCTTAATAAGGTCCTGGTCGATACAATCCCCATCTTGGCCTGAGTCAAAGACGCCATAAATAAAATTCATCAAATTCAAATACACAAAAGTAAGAATTCTAGCCGACCTGGTAGTCATGCGATTTGGGGTACTTAGCCAGAGACTCGAAGGTCCCGGGTTTGAATTCCAGCTGGAACATGGATGTTTGTTAGTGGATTTTAGGGACTTAACAGATACTGGACTGGAGACGGGCCGAAGTCATTAGTTACTAAATTTACCAGTCTATTTTTAAAATTTTTTTTTAACAAATAAGTCTCAGAATAAGTCATCTCGTACGTGCGTGTTAGTCAAGTGCAACCGAAAAGGTCACCCTTACGTTACCGCTTTACTAATCTTATCGGCAGAACACTGCAGATTATCACTACACGCGCAACGAGAAGGTCAAATGGATACATGATAAGTAAATTTCTCCCTTTTGATATCAGAGTTAGTAGGCCTACAAATTTCTTCCTCAATTTTTTAATAGATAATCGTTATCTTTCAACAACAAAGTTATTAATTTTACATTATAGGGAAGATACAAGAGATATCTAGAAATTCTCTAGTCGCTGATTATTTAGAAGTGAATTCTTCCTTATCTTATCTACTCCCCCCCCCCCACACACACAAACAGAGAATGATTGTTCTCAGTAAAAAAAAAAGCATTGATATTAATTAACCTTGGTAGATAACAATGAAAAAATCTTCAATTAAATTGTGATAAATTTTATTTATTTTGTTTGGGCCTATCCACTTCGACTCAGCCTGATTATTTCTGCATGCGCGTGGTCACGGGTACAAGACCCGCAAGGATCCATTGAACAAAGTGGTTCGAGGCCCACTTTACCAAAAAAACTGTTGGCCTTGTCCCGTCTTTAGAACATGATTATAGCTCGCTTAGGACGCCAATTACAGTTGTATGAGTGCAATGCTTTCTAAAATACACAAACATTCATGCCCCATCTGGGAATCGAAACCGAAACCTCTTTTATGCATTTCTTTAAAAGCTGTAATTTAAAAGTAGAACAGTACATATAATTTCTGGACAACTACTTCTAATCACTGTAACTTCTTTCAAATACAGTAGATATATATATATATAATGAATTGTTTATAGATTTAGTGATAAAAAGTTGTACATTACCGTATTTTAATTACCTATACGAAACTGTCACTACTGTGTTTTAAATCCTAATTTTTTAGTAACTTGAATTTTTGTTTTATCCTTTCAGCTTCGGATCGTGTCTGTTATTTACCACAGGTTAAAAAAAAAAAAAACTACAAGTCACGAAATTTGCACACTATCAGCTACCTATCATAACGTTTGCTCTTGTGTAAAGGTTCCAGAACTATTACCGATCCGGTAGTTATAATTCTCTTAAGACATTACCTATAACAATAACTGGAGCTCAAAAGAGAAAAGTAGCTCACTTACCTTAACCGCTTCTAATATATTTCTCTCTGCTTTGGTATGAGCGGTATCTTTTTGATTTCTAACAATGGAAGCCTTTCGTAGAACTTTCATAGCGAAAATCGTTCCCGAATCTTGTCCGGTCACCTTTCGCACCTGGAACACCTTCCCGTAACCGCCTTTGCCAAGAACTTTTCGCAGTTCAAAGTCTTGGGGTCCGGTCTTCTCTTTCCCTGGATTCACATTCTGCTCTGATAAATGAACCGTCTCAAGATCTGGCGACCTGTAAACAAGTGAAAAAAATAAATAAATACACTGAACATGTAATTTGTTTTAATTTGTAAACTGTAGTATTTACTTATGTAGTTAACACTTTTGGGCTAAGCCCTTCATATGATTGACTAGAAGGAGGTGCTAATTGCGATTTCCACGGAAGCTTCCTTACAGGTTTGTAAAGTCGCAATTCGGAATAATATTTAACTACCGAAGAGACAAAGCCTGCAAAATCTTTACATGGATCTCG
>JAGDQP010046485.1:0-10169 GCA_022664845.1 Lepisma saccharinum
GCGATCAAACGACGATCAAACGATTTAAGTAGTTTTTGTTCCAGAACTCATAATTGGGGGGGCTAACCCTGCGCGCCTCAAATATAGGCCATTTAAAATTTTGTTATCTCTTCGTACTAGTACCTAGAAACAAATGAAAAGTTTTTGATGGGAATTTACCGTAATAGTTCAATAGAAATAAATATTAACATGTAACCTTGCAGTAATTGAGAAAATAAAATTAATTCATATGAGAGGTAAAGTCAATACGTCATCCTTCGATTATTTGTTTTAAATAGTATATATATATATATATATATAAAGATAAAGATAGTTTGTAATTTTGGAATTGTGGTAGCCAGACCGTGTCGAGTTAATCTAGACCAGATACAGGGATGGAAATTGTAATGTTATTATCGTATTTGTACGGTAATTTTATCGCCTCTACCATGTAAACTTCATTCCCGTACGTTTTGTCGACAGGAAGGAGATCCTTATTTGTATAAAGGATAAAATGTGAATCCTTTTTCGGCCATGTTGTTGGGAAATTGACAAATGAGTAGATACGAATGGACTTTAAGTACATATAATTAATTATCCCGTATTCACAGGTAAATGCAACCTTTTTCTTTTAGTTTAATGCCTATTCCATATATTTATAGGGTGAGTGTTTGGGTGTTTTATCATTGTTTCCTTTATCGTTCAGTGTTCTCAATTTATAATCATGACTATTCTGAATTTATAGAGCCAATTCTGTGGAAATATTCTGTCGCCTCAATGTCTAGTTATCCTCTTCTCGAGTTGAAGCAGGACACTTCGCTACAGGCAGGCGTTTTCTTAATGACAAACCTTTATGCAATTTCGTGCATTAACAGACGTGTGCGGTGGTGGTGCAGTGGATAATATATAGTACACCTAACCGGAAACTGGGTGGTTCGGTTCGAGTCCAGGCCACAGCAGTGTAGATTTTTCTGCGGTAAATTTTCAACTTCGCCTTACTAACCTTGCGATTAAGGAATAACATCAAACCTTGATTCACAGTCTAACCTGTTTGTTCTTTTTCCGTAAGCGAAAACTGTTTCAAGTATGAACTAAGGTACTATCTAGGTATACTAGAATACATGTGTACTCTGTATTCTCCCTCTTACTTTGGGTAGTGGTAGTCCCAGCTAATCCAGATATACTAGAGTCAATTTACCTTTAAAAAGGAGTGATATGGGACAAAATTGCAACAGAAATCTTATCAATGGTTTTCTTATGATTGAAGTGTGCTGAAGATGATGGTATAAAGTCTACCATCAGATTCCATCTGATAAGATCTGAAATCACACGAAATGTAACTTGATGACTCACAAAATGTGCGATACGGCCTATTGGTCGATGTTTCAGACTTTACAAACGGTTTCACTAGATGGTGCTTGGTGCCGTATCTTTCTGAATTGCTGTAAGTGATACCTCATCCTTCATCTTCCCAAAGCGACTCTCTGAATCTGAAACAATGAAATTCATCTAAGAAATTTGTACTAAACTTGTGATGTAGGAAACTATAGTTGGTTTCTAATTTAATCTAAAACTTAGTTCCCCTTGTACTATGCTTTAGCATTTGTGATACATATAATGTGTGTTCTCTTGGAATAGCGTTTACATGATACATAAAGAATTGGATTCTCTGTCTACCTAAAATAAAAGGTGAAGTATCCACACTATTGTAAAAGTGCTTACTAAGAATCAATGAACACATGTTAGGAGAAGAAGCAGTCTCCTCAGACTCTTATGATGACACTCAATTCTTAGATATGTTTCCAGTATCTTATGGTGGGGCATAAATGCTGATATTCACCTCGACATTTTGATATCACTTCTTATGAGAGGTGCTGCAGCAAAAATAGTGTCTTCATCAATGCAATGTTGGCTTTATCTCCATCAATGTCTGTATGTTTCATGTTAAGATATTATTTTAACACTTCCCTTACTGTTCTTCCAATGTTTTTGACCGTTCCTTTAATATAATAATGCAATTTCTTGTCTTATTTGCCTCTTCTGCTAGACTTGCATTGAGAAAGGAATTTTCTTACTTCTTGTAGTTGATCATTCGGAACGAAAGAGAATTTTGTTCTGAAACGACATCAGAAACGTATTGGTGGACACTGTACCTCCTGCTCTGATCAATGAAAGAGTGCTTTTCATACTGTTCGTTAAGAGGGTTCCTCGCTCCAACCCCCACATTTTTAACGTTTTTTCGAAATATTTCAAAAACTAAAAGCACTATCAAAAATGTAAGAACATAGCGCACTAGAACTTACAAATTACTATGAAATACAATCGACAGCGATCTCGAAATCTTGTCAATTGATTAGTACTGAGACTTTAATTAAATAATTACGTCATAATCTTTGAAAACTTATCACTCATCAATGGACAGGATCTCGAGATCGCTGTCCATTGTATTTGATAGTAATTTGTAAGCTCTAGTGCGCTATGTTCTTACATTTTGGATAGTGTTCTTAGTTTTTGAAATATTTTGAGAATTGTTTTAAAAGGGGGGTTGGAGAGAGGAGCCCTCTTAAAGAAACAGAATTGGGTAAGCTTAAAATTAATAAACATTTATTACATAATATGCCTATCAAAAGAAAATTTTCTGTCTTAACAATTTACAAGCACTTCTCGCAAATAAATTTCTTCGTGCCTTTAGTGCCAACACTTGCTTCGTGGTACCAGCAATTGCATCTCTGACACCTTATCCAGTTCCCTTTGGAAACAAAAGCAGTAATTTACATTACAAAACGCACATACATCGTCTTTATGAGGTGACTTCAGTCTTGCCAAATTTGATATACTTTCTTGACCCTTGTTTTTTTTACCCCTTTTTGACCCGTTATGAATATTTTCTTTTTCGACTTGGTTTGAATATGTGTGAAATGTTGGTCACTCGTGAAATGAGTGGATAATGTTTTCATTCTGTTCCTAGAAAATTTAGTCTTCTTCGGAGATGATAGAATGTCTTATACTGTTCCTTCACGTGCTGGAAGCAATTGTTAAAGTTGCAATTGAATCCTCTGATATCTGAGCTTTTTTCCTCCTTTTCAGTTGAAGCATCCTCACTATTTTCTCCTATTTTTTATGACAATGGTTCTAATTCAAGTGCTGCGCTGATCGAAATTGTACCATTTTTTTTTTATCAGAAATGTACCACCTTGTGCATGGAAAAGGAAATAGCTATAGATCAGTTATAGCAGTGATTATTTGGTGATTATTTGGTAACAGCGTGCTGGTCTAGACTGGAAACAGTGACCTGACTGAGTGGGAAACGGCGGTAAGAAAGTAGAGATCTAACAAAAGCTCCTGACAAAAAAGTTATTAGTGCCGTCGTAGTATCACAAGTGATTATATCTTATTATTAATAATAAGTGAACTTCAAAGCCTCGTGCAGAATTATAGACGATACATACATTAGCGGACACATGAGGTAAGGTAGAAATAAGGCAGTGAATGCCCAGAACATTCTACGCGCAAGCAATGGCAGGAATGGAAATTCTGTGAAGTTTTTCAGTGGTGCTTCAAATAAAAAGATTGTGTGCGTAATAGTTGCCTTAACAATCCTTTTGTCCATTATAAATGCTATATTCTAGTCACTCGATGTCGTAAATGAGAACCAAGGAAGCCTATACTCGAGATACGTCTAATACAGTTAGCACTTAGTGGATGGCAGCAAGCGTCACACGTTACAAACAGAAAACATGTGTCTATGATTCAGCAAAAATTCATTGCTTTATAGGTTAATAAACAAAAAAAGAGATGAGAAAAAGAAAAACATGCATTTTTATAAGAGGCGCTAAATCGACCAAAGTCAGACTCACCTTTCAATAAAGAATTGCTGCTAGTATCAAGGGCGCCGATCCCGGGGGAAGGGGCATTGGGGACCCTGGCCCCCCAAAGTTGAAGTGGGCCCCCCTAATCGGGGCCCCAAATGATAAGGTGAAGTCGGTTCTCCTATTTCAACAGTACATGGTCATTCGTTTTCCCCTTCTACTAAGCTTATCTCCCTTTGGAAAATCTATTTCATTGATAAATTCCTCCCTGAAACTTGTGTGCTACAGTACTTATATAAATTACATCACGTATAATACCCCCTCGACTGGCTAAAGGAGTTAATTCGTGCATTGCTTGTGTTGTTTCTGGAGTTTCAGGCATAACATCGATAAAGACCATTTAGTAAAAAAAGAAAAGAAAAATGTAAACGTATTTTCTGTCGTTTATCCCTCGGAACGCCAAGATCGGGAAGATGACCCATACAGTCAAAATATTATTTTTGTTCATTAGTCATTAAATGGAAGAGTGAAATTCTGTGTACTCCGCATACTTTTAGCAATGTAATAGCTTCATTTGCAAGAATCAGAATACAACAGATACGGTGTACTTACATGTGAGAGTGGAAAAGGAACGTAGTTTGATTCTGATAGTTTTACATGTCGTACTTTATATGTGTAAATAAGTAAGAGACTCATGGCACCTTTATTTTTGTACAGCCATGACAATGGTATGTTTCAATATTTTTAGTATCTACTTGAAAAAATAAAATACAATACAATGCAATAAATAATATACAGTGAATACACCCATACTCTAAAATACCTTGATTTTGAACAAGTACTTTATTTCATACGAGAAATATACATGCTTCGAAAATGATTCATCTTGACGTTCGGTGAGATGAAATTATCTTGGCGTTCCGAGAGTTAAGGATCATTCATCGTGATTTTGTCATATACAAACATAATTTAAGAAAAAGAAATATATACAAGAAAAATAAGCTACAAGAAGAACTCACACAAAAGTAGGAGTGGACTTGCACTTGGAAACATATCCTTCAAACTGATGTTTGGATGCAATTATTGTTTGCCGTTAATACCGTAATTTTGAGTTTCTAATACAACTCATAGATAGGGAAACTATATACAGCGAAAAAAAAAGTATTTGGACAAGTTCGACAAAGAGGAAATCAGACTATCACAAGTAGAACATGGACCATTTCGAAATCTCTTGCCCTTTTATGATAATTTGGATACCTTAGATAGAATACTTAAGAAATAACTACCACTCGATACACCTGGAAGGTAACAGGCAAAGAAAGAGTGATGACTACGTACATTCATGGCAAAAATCAGTACCGGTATTTGGACAACCCAATACTACTCTCGAAATAAATGTTCCAGGTATCCTTTTGTGTACAAGAGCATTCTACTTAGTGTATTGAAACAATCCACACGGTGTCAGGTAAGCCACGCTTGTTGGAAAGTCATGCTTTACCGTTGGATACATCATAAAGCAACGTAAACAGAGCAAGTATTGTGGAATAGAACCAGTTCTGGATAACCAAGAAAACTAACTGCCCGGAATGAAGCTTACATTCTTCATTCTGTGAACAATACTCAAAGAATTAGTGCTAAAGATTTGGTTACTTCACTCGACTAGAATGTGTAAATTAATGTTAGTAATTCATTGAACAGCCCAAAATTCTTTGAAACAATTGGGATTTAAAAGGTGTGTATCCGGGGTATGAATACTGGCCACTCTATTAGTAATTACACAACCCCAAATCTTAACAGACCCTCCAACATTTTTATCAGTTAAAACAATGTTCTGCTTTCTGAAAGCTTCATTCTTCTTTCGCCACACGTCCTGATATCCATCACTACAATACAAGTTTATCTTAGTCTCATCCTAGAAAAACAATAAATTTTTCCAAAATTCCAGGCACTCATATTGATATTTCTTGGAAAATTAGAACTTCTTCTTTTTGCTTTCTTCTGATATGTATGTTATGTTTTGTTTCTGATTACACATCTTCTGAATCCCAATTTTTTTTGTTCACATCTACACATCTGTAACATTAACTTGCATATCCCACGCAAGTGAAGTAACCAAATCTTTAACACTAATTCTTTGAGTTTTGTTCACAGAATGAAGAATGTAGGTTTCATTCCGGGCAGTTAGTTTCCTTAGTTCACCAGAACGAATCCCCAATAATTATTATGTTTTATGTTTCTTTGTGATGTATCTAACGATAGCGCATGGCTTTCCAACAAGTTTGGCTATGTCTTAGTATCTTTTACCTCCCGCACGTAATTTGAAATTAAAGTGAGCAGTTCCAATGTTGTTCATCAATTTGTTCCCCATGCTGCATCTTTATGCCTGATTCGGTGTGGATTGCTTCAATATACCACGCAGAGTGCTCTTGTACACAAAAGAATTAATAGAACATTTCTTTCGAGAGTAGTATGGGGTTGTCCAAATACATTTTTTGCCATGAATTTACGTAGTTATCACTCTTTCGTTGCCTGTTACCTTGAAGGTGTATCGCGTACTAGTTATTTCTATACCATTCTATCTAAGGTATCCAAGTTATCATAAACAGGCAAGAGATTTCGAAATGGGCCACGTTTTGCGTGTGGATACAGTCTGTTTTTGCTCTTTGCATTTTTACTGTAGGTGAGACAGAAGCTCCTTGAACCATACCTGTCGAGATCGAGAACCGAGAATTAAAATTAAAAAATATTTGTCCAATAAAGCAGTAGCGCGGCGAAAGGGTGAGCCGGATGGAAAGAAAACCACATTTGGAAAAGCTGAATAACTCCTCTGCATAGACTAACATGGGGAGAGGAACTAATTTGGTGAAATTGTACAGGTCCACTACCGTTAACATGAACTCTATCATGTTGTTTCACGCCAAGAGTCCTGTTCTGGCATATTGGGATATCCGGGATCTTGTCCTTCCTTTTGACATACACCGGGACCAAATTTGAGAATAAGAAGTTTTTGTGTGGCCCTGCACCAGATTATAATAAGTCCTGCAATTTCAATGAAAAAATCAATCATAGATTTAAATTTTCCAATTCTTCGCCATTTATCAAGAAACATGACCTCTGTGGCAAGACTGAACAAAAAAGAATCCTTTCTCTAATCATAGCGTCCATGACAATCTCAGAGGAGAGGAATCATGAAGAAGAGGATTCAGATGAAAACTCAAGAAGGATTCTACAGAGGAGACCTACCCGGCGAAGTCTAACCTTGGAACCGAAACGAACGAGCTCCCGATTGAAACAGAAGAACGACTAACTGTTCAGATGAGGAAGAAAATTTACCTGAACAATAAAGTCATCCAACCGCCAAGCTGTGGTTTGGAAACGAACTGGAGCCTAGGAAGAATCTAAAGAGCGGGAAAATGGTTCACTTAGGTTGGCAAGTATATCAAGAATGAAACGGTAGACTCCGTTTGATGAGTAGCGGTTGGAATCAAAGATCAAGAAATTGCGAGACAGAATAAAGAAATTCCGTATCAAGCGGTATTGTAGAACAGGTGTGCTGACTATGGACGCTGTTCGAACTAAACTTATGTCTTCAAGACTCATCAGGATTTGATTGTCATAGTAGTGATGACTTCCCATCAACGTCTGGTTCGGCGTCTAGCAAGTATTTCGAAACAAGCTCAGTCGAATACGTGAAGGAGTCTTTAGATTAATTTACGTGTGAAACAAATTCATCAGTTGTTGGTGATACCATCATTTGCGATTCCAATATTAGTAGTATTCTTGAAGAGGACATTTCTATATGTGAGGCAGATACTACATTGACCGAAGATACTCCGTATTCAGTCCAACTAGCACATCGCTTCAAAATATTTTAGTTTCACCGAAAGTGTATGATGACTGGAAGATTGCTCGAAAAAGTATTTTTTTAGACTTGGAAAACTCATTACGAAGTGACACCATTAGTTCCTCCCAGGCATTACAATCTGTTGTACTAATGAATCCGATTCTTCTCCATCCATTGTCAATGAAAATGGTTTAAGTAATAGATTAACACAGAATATATAGAACTCTCGAAGAATCGCTATAACTTTTTGTTTTTTGCTTTGAAGTGTTGCGGCGGTTATATTGTATGTAATAGCTGCCGGTATAGGTATGATAAGGTGACTATTGTGTGAAATGATTATTACCCACATGATAATCGTGTGATTACTTTAAAAAGAAACGAAAACGACTAAATACATGTCATATCATATTGCGAAATAAACTTAAAATGCAATTTACTCACGTCAGCTAAAAAGATAAATGTGAGAGCTACTGTCTGCTTTTCGCTTTCTAAACTACCCTTTGGAAAGGTTTCTCGATGTTTCAGTTGGCTGCAGCCGAATTATCCTGGAAATTGAAGGGCCAATACTTACTGTGTTGAGAACGCTAAATATCTGTATAATTAGCTAAATTGCATTTGTACTACCATGAAATCTGTGGAGGAACTAGTAATTACAAATACTGACGCTTTAAAAAAATCTTAGTGGCGTAGATTACGTATGGCTTACGTGAGTTTTGTGGATTTATAATTGAAATATCTCGCACTGACAAGGTTCTTCATAGTGGAGTATTCGGTGGAACTGTGCTCGAAGCAATGGAAGATCTCATATACATGTTAAATACGTTGGTTGTTATGAAGAAAACATTCTCATTCCTGGTATAATGAATGAATGACGTGGCACCAGTCACAAAATAAGAAACAAATCTCTACAAATAATAAAAATAAGAATGACAGTAAGCGGCTAATTATATTATACCTGAGTATGAGAGAGTTATTTATTATTCTAATATAAAGAAGTGGTTATTTTGAAGAATGGAGACGATAATATATAGTTTTCAAGCACCCAACGGTACATTTAAACAAGTAAAATTTTCTTAAAGAGAGTTCTGTTATGTGAACAGAGTTCTGGCATAGCAAGTTATATATATGATAAGTGAATTTACTTTAATTTTACGAATTTACTATATATGATAAAGTGAATGATGATACAGTGAATTTTTAATAAGTTATTTTCGTTTACGACAGTTTTGATCGCCTATTTGCTTAATGGAATTGTGATGTTATCTGGAACATTGCGTGTGTTGACAAAGTCTAACTTGCGTGACAAGTGAACTACTTAAAAAGTTGACTTGGCTTATTTTGAACACTTTTTCTCTAATAGATAATGTCTTTCAAGAAGACAATTTACTTTAATTTTACAACATGATTTGTTGTATTAAGTTTGTTGCAGGTCATGAAACAGAAAAAAATAAAACATGGATCATTTATGGCTCTGGAGATTGTCAAGAACGAATCTTTAGACGTTTCGTTTATCGCAACAGATTCCTTCGGTTACCATTTAACGAGCTGTGCATAGAGGAAGTATAGATACAAAGTCCTGTGAGAAAAGCGAGAAAGCGTTGCGTTATTCTGAGTTACAGAAGTGAGCATTTGCGGAATCTTTGTGAGAATGGATAGATGTACTTACTTTCGTTGGCGGTATTGCACAGTTTGCAGAAGACGACGACTTGGCCCCGTATTATGGACAGACTCCGGAACTTCGATTGGATCTGACGACTCGATATACCTTCCTTCTAATAGTCCGTTTGCTCGACTGATTCCACCAGGAACACCAACTTTGTTAATGGCTGAGTGGAAAATGAATCAAAAGTGTATTAATGAGACGACAAGGCTGATAGCCTACTGGCAAGATCTTCTTGATAGAAGTGAAGACTAGTAGAAGAAAGAGAACAAGAAATCAAGGAGATTTCATTGAGTGGATCTTTTAGTAAAACAAAGATGATGCCGTTTATACTACAAGTAGCCAATCAACACGAACGTGATTATCTGGACGAAACCATTAGAGACGCTCATGATCACCTGAGTGCTGAAAAGCATCATTTGAAGCGTTTGAGAAACAAGCGAAATGAACTGTTGGTAAACATCGGATGCCCTCAAAATCGTTCAACAGCACCTACACCAACAACACAGCCACCAGCTGAAGAAGTACCACCAGCTGAAGAAGCACTACCAGCTGAAGAAGCACAACCAGCTGAAGAAGCACAACCAGCTGAAGAAGCACAACCAGCTGAAGATGATGCAACAGCAGTAGAACGTGAAATAAGAACCGTAGAACATAGTGAATGCTAGATACAAGAGAGAGAGAGAAGGAGGAGGAGAAGAAGACGAGCCAATTATCTTGAATCATGGTACAAACGATATTTTGTCGTCTCCTGGTAAGAGGATCAGTTGTTACAGACGGAGAAAATTATTTGTTATATCACTAGAACAGTTCAGTGAAATTCTAGAAAATATATATATATATATATATGTGTGTGTGTGTTTGTGTGTGTGTGTGT
>JAGDQP010046486.1:0-15285 GCA_022664845.1 Lepisma saccharinum
TGATGTCTCTGGGTCTGTTGATATTAGAATTAGGAATTCAAAATGTGTTTTGGAATTTGGGGTTTAGAGAATGCGGTGAAGGTGATGAGGTGTTAGTGATCTTGATCTTGATTTCTTGAAGTGTTTTGTGCCATTCTGAAATGAGTTGGATTATCCTAATAACATCCGCGGTTAATTTTAGTAGGAAGTTGTAGTAAGATACGCTGTTGTTATTCTATAGTTAAATTTGTTAAAGCTCTTAGTATGTGATGTTGTGTCTTAGCATCTAATAATTAATTAAAGATGGAAGGTTTTGGTGTGCAAATTTCTGTCCTTGATTGTAATCATATATCTTTTTCTATTTCCTTTAAGGTAGATATCCATACGAATAATGTGCATATTATTGTATAATGTTTGCTTGTCCGATTTCCACATCTTCTTGATACTATGAAGAAATATCTTTCATATTTTCCCAGTGGGTCAGTGTAAACATTTGTGTTATAAAGTTCATATCCATAGGTTATTGTTGGCCGTAGAATGGATAAGTATATTCTAGAATTTATACTGAGATGTGTATCTGAAAGAAGGATTGATTTTATGGCTGCAACACTTGAAAGGTGTGTTTTCTTCTGTCCATAATGTGTGATTTGAACATCAGTCTTTGATCCGGGGTGACATACAGATATTTTCCTGTAGTAGTTGTGTTTTCTTTGTGTGTGTGTTATTTATACAGATTGTTTTATTTTTTGTTTTTCCTAGTGCCGTGTACGGAGGGGTAAAAAATTATAAATTGTGTTCTCTTCTCATTCAATTCCAGCTTCCAGGTTTGAAACCATTCGGTAAACGTTTTGGCTATTTTTGAAGGCTTACTTTACGGATATGATAGTGGTCCAATAGGCAATGTCGTCGGCAAATATCTCGAGTTGTTTTTGATTGTGTGATGGAGCGGACGTATCGTTGACGTATATAGAATATAAGACGGGACTCAGGGCTGCCCTTTGAGGAACACTTCTTAGGATCATGATGTTATCTGATAACTCCTCCTCAACTTTAATTTTTGTGGTCCTGTTGCTTAGAAATTGGATGATTCATCTGATCATTGTTGTTGGCAGATCCATGGAATACAATATGTAAATAAGACCTTCGAGATATACCGCGTCAAATGCAGAGGTGAAGTCCATGAAGATAACTCCAGGTTTCATGGCTTTATTGAGTTCTATTTTAGTATCAGTAACGATTCGCATTATTTGGTCAGTGGTGGAAACTTTTGATCTGAAAACGGCTTGGTGTCTGGTTATGAGGTCTGACTCTTTTATAAATTGTTTAGTCTTTAGGTATTACTGTTTAACATATTTAGGCGATAGTGTTTGCTAATGTAATTGATGTATAGTTGGCAGATACAAACTTTAAAAAAAAAAAATATTATGTGGGCAGTTTTCCAGGATTGAGGGATGAATCCAAGTTTTAAATCTGCGTTGAACAACTGCGTAAGAGTTTGGTGTTGAGCAGGCTGACTTCTTTGAAGAGTCCTGCTCAAAGGTATTCTGTCAGGGCCCCGAGCACTATTTTTCTTTTTCCTTAAAATACTGATGACTTCGTCCTGCGTAATTTCTTATCTATTTTTTCTGAATGGTTGTCATTTCTGTCTTGATCTGTTAAGTCTTGGAATTGATCGGATAATGTTCTTATTGTTAGTATTTCAGATTCAGTTTTTTTTAAATTTATATTAAAATAGCTTTCAAAGAAGCAGTACTAAATTATTTTTACTTCCTATAGATATACATTGAAAAACCTTAAGAAAATTATCAATTTGTTAATTTCACAATTTTCTTGTAACTAATTCCAAAGAATTGTGAAAACTAGATCTAAAGCAAGGAATTTCAACAAGAATGTTTTGATGGTTGTTACTGCTCTCTCAGGGCTAAAGTTTTAATGAATTGAATAGCTAGTCGTATTTTGTGTTATCCTTTTCATGTTTTTAACATTTCTATATGAACAACAAATGAAAGAACTTGAGTGAGGCACTTTTGATGTGTGTACGTTATTAACTAATATTTGTTTAGTGCCAACTCATGGACTGGACTGTACAATAGCCATGGATAAAATATTTTAGTACTACTGCTGTTGAAACTACAGGAAAAATCCATTTTCTTTTTTTTACCCCCCATTGAAATAATTTAACCATGTAATGGTTCGTGGTAGATAAAGTTTTAATGGTGGATATAATTATCCTATTGGTCTGTTTTATCATTTTGTGTTTTATTATAATGCGCAATCTAGACACTTCTCTAAGATAAAGACTTCGACAGATAATTGGGTGAGAAAATGTTCAGTGGAATTCGTGTTACCACAAAAGTGTATAAATCCCTGTGTTTTCGGAAGCAAAGAAATGCGCTATTGTTAGTTCATTACTAGTTTGCTTCAATAAGACAGTACACACAATGTAAGGATTTTTATACAATCGATTTGCTAATTTAAAGATTTCTATATACTGAAAAGATATAAGATCATGGTAAAATTAAAGAAACAATACGGACAAAATAAAGACAGTTTATATAACAATCTATAGCAAACTGAAAGCTGTGTAAGAAGAGAATATACCTTCTGTAAGAAAACAGAGAAAACGGATATAGTAGTTAAAGGAAGCTGCACAGATGTCAGGCTATTCGCTTATCTAAGTCTTATTTGCAAATGACGAAATGCTAACAGGCGTTAGTGAAATGTAGCTTGCTTATTTTGTACACGTAAATCCTAGTTAGAGCTTTGCATTCTATTTTTCAGGGGACTCTTTCTACTTACCCTCTCTCCCGCCCTTCATTAACTATCTTGCAGTGTGACGTTCTATCCAGACTTTCAAAATTGAGCTTATTGATAGAAAAAAGTTATTGTTTCTGTTAGAAAGATGGAGAAAACTATTTTTGAAGTATTTTGGAAATTAAGTTAAGATCACCACTGTCAGCTTGCGCCAAGATTTATGCCAAGTTTTGGAAGCAGTGCTTTATCCGGTCCCCTCTCTAGAATGATAATTTTAGATCAAAACCGTTTGACACTTCCATCAGACTGGGAAACGGTATAAAGTGATGCTGATGGGTCCCACACGCGACTCTTACTGACAAAGTGGCACGAGCAAATGCCGTTTTTTGTTTTCTGCCTTGTCTGGGAAAGGATTCGTTTCTAGACTTCCGATGACAAGTGGGGATTTACAGTACTCCACGGCGCCATCATCATTAGTTGTACCATATGAAATCATCATTGGTTGTACTCAAAACCAACACCGCATCCAAAGAAGATTATTCTCTGTGTTTCGTGGACTGCTTGAGGTATCGTGCATTGAGAACTGCTACCACCTTTCCGGACAATCAACGAAACTGTTCTCGGCCGGTGTGCGTGAAAAACTGAAAACCACGGAACCAGAGGTTGTAAATCGCAAAGGTGTCATTACGATACAGATCAATGCGCTCATGTTGCTGTGGCTACGCGTTCACACTATCACCCGACTTGGTTGGGAACAGCTAATGCATGATGTATACTCCCTAGCATCTGCGGGATTATCATTTGTTCTATTCGTTAGACAACCATCTGTGACGACGACGGTTCCGAGCTCTCGAAATGGTGATACACGCAATGGATGACTGCTTTGAGTTCCTCTCAGTTCTACCACTGTGAAATCCATAGTCTACCCGAGCATTAGAGGCGGCTCATTGCTACTGATGGGAATTATTTCTGATTTTCCAGGTCCAGCTAACTTCATGATATCACGCTTCTCTTTGCTCGTCAAAATCAACTACAACTTTATTGGCTGCCTTGATATGATATGCATTATCTAAATTTACACACTTACCTTTACACTTATTTTCAAGGAGGAAATGAAATACTTCGATATGACTTCTAGTTTTGAAGAACGTCTTTCACCTGTGTTGAGCTTATCTCTTCAGAAAGTTCCCAGGACAATAGCACGAGTGCATTAAAATGGTCAATGGTCATGATCTCAATTTCTTACGGATATGATAAAGGGTAGAAAATTAGCGTTCAATAAGGGAGGTGACATTTCATTTCGACTTGTAGAAAACGAAATTTCAGAGCTTGAAACAACATTTTGTCGTAACAATAATGTCCCTATTGTTAACACATACTAACTCCTGTCTGCGGCTTCTTTTAAACCACTTACAAGCTAGTTTGGAACAACTTTAGATGCAGTCAAATGTTATTGATCCGAGATCCTTGACACTTCAAAGGAGTTTCAAGATAATGAATATTAAATGTGAGAAACATTTCAAACTCTCATTCAAAACTTTGTATACCTTCGAAAAGCTCAGACAAAAATTTTGGAGGCGAAAATTACAGTTTAGGGGGGAGATTTTCCACTCCTAAATGTTCTGCATAAAACACTGTTTGGAAGGCAAAGTAAGTGGATAGGAACTTCTAAGCAGGACGCTAATGAACGGATAAGCGATTTAGGCAACTAAGTTCAAACAATAGACAATCAGCTTAATGGGATAGGATAACAGTAGCTTGTCTCGTCAGCCTAACATGCCAGAAAAGTTGATCAGGCGATAGAATTACAAGACATCAAAATGGAAACTTGAATTGCAGACTTGAAGTGAATTTTTCCCTCTGAGATCTGCAATTAGTTGTTCTCCCCAACATTGAGGAAACATTTTCAATTAACGTCTCAGAATTAATCATGATTAATATTTAATAATGAACACATGGAACAGAAACACTACAGAAAGTCAAATTTCCACTTTTGTAAGTACCCGAACTTACCACAGTGTGAATAGGAAAAAAGTTTGCTCTGAATTCAGATGTTGTATTTCGCTAGGATTTATGTGATTGGGCCACATCGTTTGTTAAATTATTCTTTGAGTTTTCAGTTTGGTAATTACAATTATTTTCTTGTAATTGCATAAAATTTCATTAAGTCATCCCACATTTTTTTTTTAGAAAAAAAGAAATCAAAGTGTGTATGCTTTTGTAAAGAATAATGACAATTATTGTTTTCTATTGTGCTTGTATCAGTGGCCTTAGTTAACGCTGCATAAATTAGTGTTCTGTGTCGAATTTAAGATATGCACCGTTAAGTTGTTCCTTGATATACACAATGAAAAGCAAATTATATAGTTAATATATGGACTCAATTTTAGCACAAAGTGACAAGTAAAGGACAGTAATGTATCAGAGGACAGAATGTACCTAGGGAGACGATAGTTAGTTGTGGTTAAAAATAGCCCAGGGAACTGAGTTTCAATGAAAGCATTTTGTTATGTAATCTCGCTATTCAGGTTTAATTCAAATGGCGACTATAGTAAGGAGACTGTCAACGTTGTATTGCACTTTTCAAGCTGTTAAAGTAAATTTTAGGATGATAGTTAACGACGTTATATTGTGTGTTAAAAACGAAAGAGAATATTCGAAATATTTCTGGACTGTATTCAAGGGAACGTATTTTATTTAGGAATGAACAAGTAAGAGAAAGATCATACTGCTTAATTTTGTGTAGCAAAATTATTTTGGAAGGGGAACATAGGATATACCAAAGGACACAGTGGTAAAACGTACCAGGGGACAAACAGGTTCAATGTGAATATAATGGATATAACATTAGATACCTAAAGAAAATATATGAAGCCTAGATATTTTCCAGTGATAGTAAGTCAGGAATACTTTCGATTGTTAAAAACGGCATTATTATGATGATTCTTGAGACATAAGCTGTTGGCAGAACAAGGCGTAATTCATACTATATAGTAGGCGTGTTGTAGGCTACCTAAGTTTTATTCGCATCTTTTTTTGTGTTACGTATGGAGTAATTCTTTAAACATATTTCGTTGTTTTATGTAAAGAAATACTTTCTGACGAAACTTCTATATTGCATAGAAACGTATTACTTATAAAATATTTCAATTTAGAATATTTTTTTTTAAATGTCTTGTGGTAAACTACATGTGTCCCTAGGTACAACTGTATGTACCTAGGGATAGAAAGCATGTGCATGAAAAGTTAATAATAGCACACAACTTATTAAATCTCGATTTAAAAAATGAAATGCAAAATGCGTCCCCTTATACAACACTTACTCATAATTACGAGATTATAGAAAATAAAATGTGGACATAACATCCAGGATAATGGTTTTTACCGGGATAACATTCGACGAAAGAATTCATAGATTAATTAATTGCACAATAAGTAACCGAGTTCAGTTTCTGTATTGAAAATGTTGTGGAAACAAAAAAAAAATCCTGACACTTTGAATAACAAATTGAAGATGATGACACTTGAAGATATATTGTGCAAGTTGAAAATTTTTTAAAGGAATATTCGAAAATGTATCTTAAGACTGAGGGCACTGATCAACATATTCAGACTTGAAAACAACATGAAGACATATTTCGAGATAGCAGTGAGAAAAATTCGTTGATCGGGTAAGTTTTAGGTAATCGCAAAAACAACGACTGTAGTCCAACAGATGCTCGACGAACATATTGGAATAGATACAAACTCCAACGCGGTTCCCATGCGCGTATTTTGTGCATGTATTGGGAATCAGATTAATACTAACAACTTTTTGTATCACATATTCAAGAAAACGTGAAATATCAAGCTGAACAAACCAACCGTTGTAAGTCAAAGATGTTCGTAACAAGCCGGCAAGAGGAATTTAGAACATCTCATGCTCCACTTGATATGTTCTATTTTGTCGTTTGTCATGCATGTGATATTCAGGCTTGTGAACGAGTTCTGTGCGGTCTGGGATTTGATGTGAGTATACCATTTGGCGCTTGTATTATGAGAATTACTCTTTTTAGTTTACCACTAAAGTTCATTATAAGTAGGATTGTAAACGAGTGGGAGGTTTGAATTCCACCATAAGAGCCTTGCTTTCCTGGGGTTACTGGTGACCTCGTAATTTATAAACATTTTTCTCTCGTTTTAGCACTATTATCCTGGATGTCATATCTAAACTTTCATCGTCCATGACCTTGTAATTACATGTCAGTCTGTGCTAACATTTTGTACATAATAATTATAAAATGGTCTTTTCATTCTTCTTTTAACATTAAAATCTTTCATTAAAGATATGTGACCTTCCCTCATTAGCTGTTTCAAAGCTTCACTTCTCACTTGGTAGCTCATGAATTTACTTTTTGTAGTTTTCTTCTTCTGTGACAGTTTCTTCCAATGTGCATTTGGGTCTTACAAGGTACATCCGCGAAGTGCCCGACAAATATTGGTTTAATATTGAAGAAAATTCAAGGTTCTATTTGTCTCAGTGTGTATTGTACTAAATTCAGCGCCCATAGCAGTAACTTGCATGTTTATTAGTCTTTGTAAATTAGAGATTCCAGAGGAATGGATGTTATGCTCGGACACACTCAAACAAAAGTAAACACCATTATTGAAGAAATAAGATGAATTATGACACCGTTGTGACAAAGAACTTTATCAAGGTTTTATTTTTCTTCAAAACAGATGTAGTTTTCGCCTTTTAATTTTCTTGCAATATCAAAAATAGGCATAACAGGTGTTACTCGCTCAAAATCCATTAGCTAAGTGCCTGACGGAGATTGGGAAACTATTGAATAAGACGAACTGACGTGCTGCACACAGTTTTTATGGCATGTCCTTGAGTTGCTCATAGCGGTAATTATACATGTTTATGAGTCTTGAACCAATCCTTTGAGCATAAATTTATATGACAATAAGCACACCGGATGAATGATTCATTCATGCATTTGGGATTTGAGCAACTCGAATTTTCAGTTTTCCAGAGAACATTGTCAGGAGATTATGAATATTACATACAAGAAATCACAGTTAACGGAAAAGCAGATTTTTCCAGGTATGTTTAATCGTGTTTGTTGAGTTTTAGAGAACTGAACTGGTTATGGACAAATGCGGCTCTGGAGGTCTATATCGCTCACAAAAGTGTTTTGGTAATAAATTAAATATGGATACGTTCTTTGAAACAGTAGTGTCATAATTCTTATTTTTTCATCATTAATGATGTTTTGTTTATGTTTGAATGTGTCCTAGCGTAACACCAATTACTCAAAAATTTCTGATTTATAGACTTATAAATACGACAATTTAAATGTTTATAGTAAACAAAATCTGAATTTTCAACTTTCTTGAGTTGAGGCGGTATTGCAGCCGGGGTGCCAAATATGCACATTACCGTTATGGGTAGCTACAATTAGTACAATACACGCCAGAGCCAGCTCTAAGTCAGTCGGCACTCTGTTCCAAATTTTCAATGCAACCTCATAAATAGTAATTTAATTTTCCAAACTTATACAGTAACAATATCAATTTCACTGATATGTCAATGTTAAAGTCTCGAAACAACTCAGCTCAGCATTTGTGGCGACGCCATGCAGGCGTATCAGCTATGACCTAGTAAGAATAAATTCATATTTAGCGTTTGTTTTATCTCTCTACTCGAAATTTTGTGCTCTACTATTTTCCTCATTTCGATACACTTTCGCCAGAAATGGTAATCGCCCCTCAAATTTTGACGCCCTGTTCGGAGAACGGTATAAACAGTCTTAATGCCAGCCCTGATACTAGTCCAGTCAATAAAGGGAAACAATAGGCTTTTGTCGGGACTAATTAGAGAAAAGCTGAATTTGCCAGTTATTGCAATACCATAATGAGAGTGTTTTCTCAAAAGTCCCCGACCCTTGCATTCTTGGTTTCCTCCCACGCCCAAAAATATGCAAATTCGCATGCCTAAATTAAAATACCAATAACTCGATTGAGCCAGCTCGTATCAATATGGCATTTTCAAGTTAGATTCCTCACATACGTTCTTCTTATATATTTTATTTAAAGTAAGTATGTAGGTCGTTATTGAAATAAATTGTTCAAAAATATAGATTTTTCAATGTAATGTTCAACATTTTCGTTATTATTTTTGGAAACGTGATAACGTTACAACTAAATGTTTCAAATAAAACTTTCATCATGTTTTACCAGATTAGTGCAGGTGTGGGTGAATCTTGAGTCAGCCCGTTTGTTTTCATTCTTAAGGGAGGCCCGGAGACCAGTCCTTCCTGTTCACACCAGCTTGCTGGATTCTCTCTTACTTTGTATCTGTAATAAAGGAGTTTCCCCCTCTTACTTTTTGTAGTTCTGTAAGTGTACCAGCGTTTTGTGATTCTTGTTTTGTTGCAGCGGCTTACCTGTATTCCCGGGCAACTTTACTATTTTTCCTGTGAGGCTATTTGTTCTCATGTGTGTATTTACTCTTCTCAGAGTCTGAGGTTTTAATTTTTTATTAGATTCTATTCTTTTTCTTTCTGGTATTCCGATTTGTGTGGAATACGGTTTAAGCCGTTTGCTGCTAGTTTCTTTGATTATTATTTTTTGTGAGAATTTGGGTTTTATTTAAGGCCTTTAGTCAACTTCGGCTCAGACCTGTTATTTTAGTATTCTAAGTTTCTTTTCTATGTAGTGACAATTTGATTTAGTGGTCACCCAGCCATGTATTGACTGGGCTTATGGCTGCTTGTTCTGCGGTTTATTCTGTTGGTTACATGTATTTAATTTTCCTCTGTTTTGGTTGGTACTTGGGGTATTACCCTGGTATTTGGATTTTTTCACTTAGTTTTCTTAACTTCCATCGTCTTCCATTTAGATGAACGAGTTGACCAGTTCTACGACTCTCTCCACGCTTTCTAGGAGTTGTATCTTTCTTATCTTGATATATTTCTACAACACAAAGCTTTCGTCTAACGTTCAAAGCCTGAGCTCCTCGATCTTGATTAGACTTTTAACTTTAATGTCCCTATTCGGCTACTACCGAACAGCTTTTCAGTCTTCGTGAACCTTATGGCCCCTGTTCGGGTGCGGTCATAGCGTACAGTTTTCGGGCCAATGCGCGGCGAATAATATTCTGGAAGATTGTAACTGATGTGTCAGTAAGACAAGGAAGTCGATATGTCTATATAATGAACGATTTGGAAGTTCCTTCTCTTGTGAACACCTTTTCACTTTTGAAAGACAATATTGGCGAAATAAGAAGAGATTCGTAGTGATTCTATAGAGATATCCCTAACGTGGTGTTCCTGTACAAATGAGATTATGATTAGTACTTAACCTAGTTTTATCCACGAATGTACATATTTTTCAATACGTTATCTTGCGTTATCAAATTCCGGTGATAACTTAGAAAGTTTGTTAATATTCATCAAACGTGAGTAAAATATTGAAATAGTAATGACGATTATTGTACCTTACTATAACAATGATCTGTTTCCAGATGGTAGGTAACAATATGGAGATGCTTATTTTCTGAAGCTAAACCCAGAAAGTTTCTATTTTAGTTGTTTTGGATTCACAAAATACTAACAGCGCTATTATATTAACTTACAGAAATCGGATTATGAACTCTAAAGGAAATTCGCTATTTACAAAAACACACGAAGAATTGAAGAATGTCCGGGAGTCACATGTATAATGTTATAAAAATATTTTTCTTCTGTAAAGTCTCTTAAAAACATCGTTATTTTTCATGTTTTTAGAATATGTTACTTTTTCGGACAAGAAACAAATACTTTGAAAGTGTTTACTCGCAAGTAAAGTATTCTCTCGCCTATCAGGTGTATAAACGTTTCCTTTAGTCAAGAGTATTTTCTAATGTCAATTGAGAGTTTACTATTTTGATTCACTCTAATATATGTAATTGCTTCGAAGTTACGATTATTTACTTACCACACAAACATTTACTTTTAGAGCACGAGTATTTACTCCTAATGGAGAGTATACTCTGTTTTTCTTCACTTAGTGCCCAGTATTTATTTGAAAATAGGCAAGTATAAGCATTTACTCGTTTCTATTCACTTCACCCAGCGTAATCAACAAGATTGAAATTAGAATCCTCATACATTCATCCCAATTTACTATTGCCTTTTCCCTGCAGCTTTACGAAAAAATGATGAGATTATTTATTCATTCACTGCCACATTGCTATACTTCCTATATCTTAACCCTAACAAACATAAGGAATTAACTGAAGACATATTGACTGAAGGTATTTGGTATAGTTTGTAAAAAGAACTAATAAACCTCAAAGTAACTAAAGAATTATTTTATATTATAGGAAGAATTTAAGTTCCTATAGATAGTACAACTTCTAAGACATCTTTACTGTAAACTGAAAAATACGATTTCTTACTTAAATATACTCTCATCCTTAATATACAATACGTTATTTTCTAATTAATGCATTACTTAAGGATAATATATATTTTTGATTATAATTACCGTCCCTAAAACTCAACTATCTGCAGATCAAAATTCCGGGAAATAACATTCTTCTATTCAAGGGCAGATAGGTATGTTTGCTTTTACTAGTACATTGTGTTTCACTATAAAATCTCAAAAGCATTGCTCCCTCATGTTTCGTGCTCCAATCCTCGCCCCATACTGTGAAAATATATACAGATCCAGACAGATAACAAAAAAATATGTTACGTTATATGCATATTGAAAAACAGTTGTGCAAATCCATAACGAATATTCTTGTAAACAAACACCTACATATATGCTCCTTCTGTTGCAATAGGGCTCTGAGAAGTATTATCTCATTTTATATCATAACGTAGCCACGTCTGAGGCTCTACTGCTCTGTTTTAAAAGTATTATAATATCTATCGGTACGATTTGAAAAACTCTTCTCAATATTCTCGGTGATTCGACGAATGCTTTGTTCTATAAATTTCCTTCATTTTTCAAAACCAAATAAATAAATGGGTATTTCTATTTGAAATCATTAAATTAAAGTGTAAAAATGATTTTTTACAGGTTTAAAACTGGTTATGTTTTATTGTGTTCCTCTTAGAGATATTGTCAACACCACTAAAATAGTAGCTGAACACAAGAAACATTATTTTTCAAAATAAAAGAGAAATAAATTAAATGCTATGAACGGAGTTGATAAAATCGAAAGGGGATGACGTTGTTATGGGAAGTGAGAAGTACTTAATATGTTCAGTTGAAATGAGAGAATGAATGTTACTTCCGATAAACGAAAAACTTTAGATAACTGTTAACGGAACGTTAAACTATAGGAAATTCTCAGTCGAACATTTAATAATTTTCAAGTATTTGATGACATTATAGGTTTAAGAAATTGTATTTACTCAGTAAGTATGATTCAATAAATGGCTGGTATTAATTACTATGCCAGATAGGATGTGTTAAGATTATCGGTCATCCACATTAGGAAAAGACTCCAATATATTATCATGTTAAGGTTATTTCTCATGTATAGAAAAAGAATCAAATATAGGTCAGATACCTATTTGCTGATGTTACTCACCAATGGAATTCAGGTCAGAGAACAGTATTTAATACAACTTCACACAAGCATAATATTCTTATCGCATTGTAAGATATAGTAGAAAGGGTCATTGAACACTTTATAGTAAATAAAGAATGCTTCCGAGAAATTTAAAAGGCCAAGAGAAACTTTCCCAAAAGATTTTCGGAAGCAGATATCGAATCTTTATCTTCCAATGACCTCTAGTAACCAATCCTCATTCCAAGAACCTAATATCAATCCAAATTATTAAGAAATTGACATTTCCTTGAGAAAGCATAAAAATTACTTTAAAGAACTCCCAGACTACCAGAACAGTGCATTAACCTCTTGGTGATTAAGAATATTTCCAATTACTTATCAAACTGAGACATTCCTGAGAAAGTTCATCAATCTATTTTCTGAAAGTAATACAAGGCAATGACCCGAGATGATGAGGAAATTGTAAGAACCGGATTGGACAGAGAATTAGTGTTTTCATATAAAACGTAAAATCTCAAGGTATTGAGATCGCCACCCACCAACCGACAGACTCTCAAGTGGGCTTCCACTCTGACTGATTTTGACTCTCGTGAAAGACGCTCTTCGGTAACAAATGTAAACATTTATAAAGCTTTCTTTCAGATTCATTGACTTTTGAGAATCAGAGCCTTTAATCAATTATCTTTGTTGAGCACTTGTTTATCAAGTAAAAGACAGTGAAAATGAGCTTCTATTGGACTTAACTTTATGTCGCTATGTTATTGTGAGTGCAACTTAGAAATTATCATTCTTATTGTTGGAACAATATTTGAGTGCGCTTCAGTTCTACCTGGCTGATCGACATGAGTGCCATAGAACTTTGAGCACACGTTCATGACTGTTTCTTCTGTGACGAACATAAGTGAACTTTCCCTTCTTTGACTTTGATCCCAGTGGAAGGTCAATGTGAAATTAAACTTGTGAATTCCATTCCTATCAACAAATCAGCACCAGTTCACGAAATTAGGTGAGTGTTTGTTTCTAATGATGATTGTTTTTTTTATTTGTATTTTAGGTATGAGAATTGTAGCAATGACATTTTTGTGAATTTAGCTTTATGTGCTTGTTGAACCGATAATGCAAAGACACAATTCGCTGAGATGTTAGTGTTAGTCAAACATGGAATTTTAAGTTTTTCTTACCCTTGTTTTGGTATCCCATTATGTGTTAGGTTAAGGTGGTGCAATTTTTTTATTACCTCAATTTCGCAGTGCGAAGCTTATTTTGAAGACATCGAAATTCCCCCATATCTGATCTACGTCGCCTTATCCCCATTCCTTTCCATAGAACAATAATCGTTTTAGCTTATATGAAGTATTTATTTATTTATTATTTTTATATGGAGTTAACATAAATGTTTCAACACTTAGTGAATAAAACGCATTAATACTTTTTAAAACAGATTGAGCATGTTTTGTAACACAATGATTGAAACATTAACAAAGTGAATAATGTAAAATTTTTATTACAATTACATTAACAGATCTTAATGATTTTTCTTGTTGAAAAAGGAAAGCCACTTTAAATGATACGAACACGTTTTGAGACATAGTTATTAATACATATTCTGGAAATGAGTCAACTCCTCACAAGTAAAGTACCCGAAGTGAGGACTCGAGTTGCTCATCAAGTGATACCTTAAATTGAAGTTAGTGACGAGTATAGTACACCTGTGAAATCCTAGCTCCAGAGCTCCACAAATAAAAAGGTTATGGCGGGTCAAAGTTCAAAGAGAACGCGAATTGTATTGAAACAAGTCACAACCAAAGGCAGAACAAAAGTCAGAAGCACATGGTTTTGAATTGAAATGCGATTTATGTGAAGGAAAGAGGCAGGTAGAAAGTACTACACATTGATACAATCAATGTGTAAGTCGTCAATGAAGGCGTGTGATAAGCAGATACTTTGCTCACAATGACCACACTTGACAAAAGAGATGTTCTCACAAGAGGTCTTGTAACACTCGTCACGTGTATTAGAATCAAAACAATAATCCTATGGAGAAATCCAGGGCTCGGGCTTCTCATCCAAGTATCCGCTTTTGTGAAACGCAAACCTGATCATGTGGCGAAATCGTGAGGCGCTGAATTGGAAGAGAGTGAAGGACTGCATTCGTAAAATGTTATCCCGATGCCAGAGATTAATTTCCGAGGAAGCGATAACTGTGTCAGTAATGAACCTGATAAATGATTTATATGAACGGAAGAAGTAAACATCAAGTGGATGGATGAAACCAGTGCAACCTCCAGGAATTAAACGTTTGAATAGTGTTATATGATTAGGGCATAATTCATTTGATACGTTATCATCCTTATTTGCACTCCATGAATCCAGCAAAAGCAAGACTTTATCCAGATCGGCAGGCAGGCTATTTCAGAATACAGAATAAAACTCTTTTAAATCACTTTTGTTCATGTTTGCAGTCTTTCCTGGATGGGACACTATGTTATCGAGAACTTTTTGCTTATTTCCTGGAAATTGACCACTGGATTCGGATACAAGAACTTACATCGGACGCAATATTTCACCATCCATGGAAATAACCTGCATGATCATATATGAATGAGTATTAGCACTGACTGATCAAAATGCACCTCTTACAACCACCGTACCTTACTCTTATGAGTCCTGTATGCATGGAGTTCCTTGTCAAATCGACTTTGATCAGCATTTAATACTTGACGAGGATTCAGATCTTCTAGTAACATAAGTTCTTTCATGGACGTAATAAATGTCGTAGATAAGTGATTTAATTCAGCCTCTTTTGATTTCCACGTTTTGCTAACCCTATTCGTGATAGAACGACTGACGATATTGTTTCTCTTTTTAAAATTAGACAGCCAGTGACGAGATGCCTTGAATTGTAGAGTATTATCCGGATCTAGCTCTACTTATCTGAAGAGCCCAAAAGCGAAGAGTCCTGTCGTGTATAATTGCACATCTCTCGACCATTTCTTTGA